>JAOTOM010003431.1:0-155987 GCA_034440615.1 Ashinkailepas kermadecensis
AACGATACAAATGCTTATGCTATAAACTGATATTATACAACATAGCACATCATGGGTGCTATCCAGGAATCAAGTGTAATCCCTTTACCAGGAATTGCACTACGGGATGTTCGTTATCACGATCCCAGATCCGTTATGATGAGCATAAGCATGATATAGTAATAAACGAGATACTGTTAGAAACGAGGCATGACAACTTCACAAGCACGCACCAAGAAGCACGATGTCGATACTTATTTCGGAAGGATGTCGACTCAGTATTCAGTAAGTGGTATATTCCACCATATTTCACGAATCATTTATCAATGCAATCGTGACACAGGTAGACGACAGTTCTCGCACCGCCGACGGCAATTCGTTATATCCTGCAATTTGAATACATCTTTTCTGGAAAACAACTATATTTTGAAACGAGAGCTACAGTTTTACCTCCTCGGTAGGCACCCCGCTTGATCTTTATGTACAAGTCACCTGCTGAGTGGATGGTGAAGGGCACCATGGCCTTGCAAAATATAAAGCCCTTACATCTTTGCATCCAACCCTTGAATCTTGAAAAGCAATATATTTCTGCATCTTCTCCACAACTGTACACCATTAGCCAAGAAATTGAATGAAAAGATGAAGCTCTGCATCACAGAGGAAAACAACAAATAAAACCTCAGGATGCATTAGATTCTCTAAGGTCCCAATGGTGATATACAGTCTATAGACTGTATTCAAACCACACTCTGAAGGCGCATCACCACCCAAACATTGGAGAATCGAAGAAACCCCAGTATTGGTTTGCTCTACTCTGATTCCAGTCATGTCAATAGGAATCACAACAATGATCCATCTGTTTACTAGCCCAGCTACGGAATGCCATAGGACATCATTGGTGACATTTTCTTACTTACATTTTTATTTATATTTGGGTGGATTTAGTAATACCTGGGCAGCTGATAAACAAAATGCTGCACACCTGGCTACATGGCTTGCAGTACAACTACAGGTGAAAGAACATGTGGCATAAGGGATCAGAGCCACGACAACCTCCGAGCAGAAGCCAATGTTGAAGGAAGCATATTTGTCCTTGCCAGGCAGTTTTTAAGGTGAAAAATGCAGTCTTATGGAGGGGAGGGGAATTCCCCTCCAAAACGAGACCAGCGAAAACGAAAACAATTGGCATGCATCACAGGAAACGTTCGTGATCAGTAGGGTGGCTCAGAGGCAGGGCCTTGAGGTGCATGAATGCATTGCATGGCTCCACAATTTCAACACATCTGGGAGTCATTGGAAATTTCAGCAAAATATTACAGTTGTGCCATTTAGTATCATGTTTGCATCAGTTCCCATAATTGGAACACACATGAATCTTCTCGCACACGAAAACAAAAGGCATGTATTATAAGAAACGCACTGTGTTCATTAGAATGGTTCAGAAGCAGGGCAGAGCATGCTACCACAATTTTAATGGCTTGAAGCCATGTGAAAATTCAGCAAAACTGCCGTTATATCTGTAAGATTGGCAACATGCAATACAACATAATAAAACATGTAATGAAACTGAACAACTGTAAAGGTTAAAGTATGATATTGTCCGAGCAGGCTGCATACATACTGACATGTCACACCTTAATAAAGTAACTGGATTGATAACATCACAGCAAGTTGAGGATATATGTCACAATGAGAGAAGTGCGGAAACGAGCCACGGGCGAGGAATGCTGCCGATACACATTCTGGCACACTAAAACAAAAGAGGAGAAAGTTACATAGGTGCACACATGATGAAGGAACAGTGCACTCAGGACAGGACACAGGGGCTGCAGAGGCACACAGGAGAGGAGGACTGCAGAAGCAAACCCGGGGGATGAATGCTGCAGAGGTGCAACTTCGAGCCTGTAAAAGGGAAGAGGTGCACGCATAGCCAGGGAGACTAAGACTTCGCTCTGCAGCGTTCCCCTCTGCAGTGGAACGTTGCAGAGGGGAACGATGAAACGCACCACGGGGAGGAATGGTGCAGAGGAGCATCTAGGAACTCTGTAAAGGAGAGGAAAGCTAACCTGGGCACCCGACCCCCTACCCATGATTGAGGAAAGTATGGTGCATTTAGGACACACGTCAGGGACAAGTGTTTAGTGAGGAGTACTGCATGAAATATGGAGATACCATCCTACAAGGATGCCTCACAAACAGATGGGTGCCCCAATGGTAACCGGACAAATGTATGTAAAGCAAATGTACGTATGGCAGATGTATGTGCGCAAATGTATGCAAGCAAATGTACGCAAGCGCAGATGTATGTATGGAAATTGTACGTAAGCGCAGATGTACGTATGGCAAATGTACGTAAGCGCAAATGTACGTAAGCGCAAATGTACGCACGTGCAAAAGTATGTATGCGCAAACGTACGTATGCGCAAATGTACGTAAGCGCAAAAGTACGTTTGCGCAAATGTACGTATGCGCAAATGTACGTAAGCGCAAATGTACGTATGCGCTAGTGTACGTAAACGCAAATTGTACGTAAGCGTACGTAAACGTAAAAGTATGCAAGACCAAATGTGCGAATGATATCAATGTACGTGCTCTGACATACATACTTGTGTATGTATGACATACATTACATACGTACAGACACACATACATTTGCACTGAAGCATCTTTGCTCGTACGTACTCTTCCATGTACATACATTTGCACCAGCGTATATTGGCTCAAACGTACATTTGCGCTCACGTACTTTTGCGCTTACATACATTTGTGCATACGTACATTTTCGCTGACATACTCTTGCACGTACGTACAGTTGCGCATACGTACATTTGCGCTTACGTACTTTTGTGCCCACGTACATTTGCGCTTACGCACATTGGCGCTGACGTATTTTTGCGCTTACGTACATTTGCGCTTACGTATATTTGATGGGCGCTAAATGACCTACCATGGTCGATGTGCCCTAAAACCCAAATCAATCACGTATATTTGAGTTTTTGTGTACTTTTTCTTGTACCCGTACTTTTGTGCTTACGTACATTTGTGCATGCGTACATTTACGCTGACTTGCTTTTGCACTTACGTACATTTGTACATACGTATATTTGCCCTTACGTACATTTGCGCTCACGTACATTTACTTACGTGGTTGGTTATTGGTTTTACGACACGCCGACCGTTGATTCATGTAGCGTCGCCAATCTCTCACGCCGATTGGTCGCGGGCGAAGAGTAGCGACAGGTGAGACTCGAGCTCACAACCTTTCGATTGTGAGACGAACATCTTACCCCTAGACCACTCGTCCCCACATTTACTTACTTACTATTGCCAGACGTACATTTGCTCTTGCGTACATCTGCCATACGCACTTTTGCACTTTCGTATATCTGCACTTACGCACATCTCCCGTACATAATTGTGTGCATACGTACATTTGCTGATGTACATCTGCCATACGTACATTTGTCTTGACGTACATTTATCTTGACGTACATTTGTCCTTACGTACATTTGTCCTAGAATCGCTTTTGCGCTTACGTACATTTGCGCATACGTACATTTGCGCTTACGTACTTTTGCGCTTACGTGTACTTGCGCTTACATATATTTGCGCATACGTGGATTTGCTTACATAAATCTGCCATACGTACATTTGTCCTTACGTACATTTGTCCTAGAATCGCCCCAACACCAGATGGGCACCCCATCCAATGACTGACATGTGGTTGGGGTACTGTAAGTGAGGACACCCACAAACAAAGAAGCAAAATCCTCAACATACCACTCAATACCTACATCCATGGGGACGAGTGGTCTAGGGGTAAGATGCTCGTCTCACAATCGAAAGGTTGTGGGTTCGAGTCTCACCTGTCGCTACTCTTCGCCCGCGACCAATCGGCGTGAGAGATTGGCGACGCTACATGACTCAACGGTCGACGTGTCGTAAAACCAATAACCAACCAATACCTACATCCATCGACAGCAATCGTTCAAATTAGGCTCATGCCAGTACTTTTGCGCTTACGTTAAGTGGCTACATTACATTAAGAGATGTCCTGGTGCATTCACAAATACTCCATTGCTCTCATGTGAACTTTCCGTTTCCTGGACCGGATGCCTTCATTTTATTCTGCCTGTTGCATTTTTTGTTGTACTTGGCCAGTGATTTTAGTGAAGGTATTCAAAAGTAGCGGTATTGCTCGTCCACACCCATGCTATACTTCGCATTTTGGTTGTACAGCCCTGCTGCCCATTATGCACACTCCTTTTCCCTGTGTTCTAGATGCGCATAAGCAACCATTGTTCTCTTTGTAGAGGCGCATGATACATATATGCAGCATTACTCCCTCTGGGGTCGGTTATTGGTTTTACGACACGTCGACCGTTGAGTCATGTAGCGTCGCCAATCTCTCACGCCGATTGGTCGCGAGCGAAGAGTAGCGACAGGTGAGACTCGAACCCACAACCTTTCGATTGTGAGACGAGCATCTTACCCCTAGACCACTCGTCCCCGTCCCTCTGGGGTCATTCACTTGGTTTGCCCCTACAGCTATCATCCCAGGGTGTGATTCTGGCAGCTCTCCTCTCCCCTGACGCAACGCGGTTTTGGGCCTGCGAACTTCCCCTCTCCCACATCTCCAAGATGGCTTCCAGATCTGCCTATACAGCATTACTCCACTTTCAGTCCCAGATATGCCTACATAACTATTGTCATGCATTTTCACCCACAGCCCTGGATCCGCCTCTGCAATCAGAAACCGGAGCAGAACTCCAATCTGACAACTTTTATTGGATTTTTGTTGAATCTCATTGACCTATATATATAACTAGACGGCCGACTCGCCGCCCACCGCAAGCTCCGCGTCCTATTCCGGCCGGTCCCGGCTGGAGCAGCGGTATATGGGCAAAAGATCGAGCGCGCCGCCCGCTCCCATACATTTTAGCCCTGGAATGAAATGTTGTAAAATGAAAAGTTGTGGATAGATTTTGATAAAAAGTAGTGCAAAATGATGCTGGGTTCATGACGAGCAGATAGAAACTGAGAAATACCTTGTAAAATATTGTAATTGTGCTTTTGAGGTCTAACTTTTATCATCGTTTTGCCAACTTTGTGCGGTATTCGGCATGAGTACCCCATGGAATTAAGATCCGGATACCCGATACACACTTGCGAAGTGACGCTGGGGATGTTTGTAGTTATCTAATCTACTAATCAGGGGCGGATCCAGGAATTGTCATGTGGAGGGGTATTTGTCTCGAGGCGCCATTTCTTAGGAGGTGCACCCTGCGAAAATACCTGAAGGGGCGCATTCGGCCGAAAATCCGTTTAGCGGGGGAGGGGGTGTGCACTTGAGCACACCGGAGGGGTGCTTCTAGCTGAAAAAAAAAATATAAGGGAGAGCACTCGAGCCATCCCGGAGGGGCGCAGGTTCCAAATTTCATGGGTACATGTCCATGAATCCACCGACCATCCCTGAATCCGCACGACCATCCTGCAGTGCACGGGTTGACGCTCAGGCAGGGGTGTTGCTTTATATACTTTGGAGGGGGCAAGTGCCCCATCAATGTTGGCTTTGCCCCCCCCCCCCCCAATAATTTCCAGCTTTAACATGGGGCCATATGGAGTGTGATCCCCAATCGATTTGGACCTGCCTATTGCCTTCATGTATTTTGCCCCCCCCCCCCGAATAATTTTCAGAAATCAACATCTGTGCACTCAGGACTTCCTCTTTAATTGTAATTATTTCTATCAGCCCGGGATCTCTTCCAAAGGCGTAACCAAGAGAGCAGGCGCAGATTCAGAATTTTTCATGGAAGGGGCATGTGGAAGAGCCACTGGATGAGCACCCAGGGATGCATTGAGCTGAAAATTTCAAGAGGGGCGCACTCAAAGAAGAAGAAGAACCTTTGGTTCTTTTACGACGCATTCAACCGCTAGGTCATATAGCGTCGCCAACCTCTCACGCCGATTGGTCGCGGGCGGACTCGGTAAATGCCGTCGGCTGTGAGATTCGAACCCACAATCTTGCGATTAAGAGTCCGACGCTCTACCAACTGAGCTACCGCGGCCCCCAGAGTGGCGCATTCGAGGGTCTTGGAAGGGAGACTTCAGTTGAAAATTGAAGGGGGTGCACTCAATGATTCTAAGGGGCACATTTTCATCTGGATGTGCGTCTCTAACTGAACAATTAGAAAGGGTTGCACTCGAGCCTCGTACTGTAGGACCCTGGACCACTTTTCCTGGTAAGATGGGCGCCACCTTGCCATGAGCGGACACATGTCCCCTGCAGTGCCTGTTGCTTGGTTGAAGTTCAGATATGTTGCATATCAGCATTGGTTCTAGGGAGGCACCAGATACGTTGTTGTATGTACTATTAGAGGGCACCTTCCACAGGAGCAGATACAGGGAGGACATTAGGGGCACCCTCCCCCCATGAAGAGGTAGTGTCCTCTTACCGGGAAAAGGCGCCCTTCCGGGCAGACTACAGTGAAACCCGCCTCGCTCAAAGGATACTGCAACCAAAGGGCTTCTATGAGAGGAAACGGCACCCTCTTGAAAGTAGTCAGTAAAACGACATACGTTTAGTACGTCCGAGTGAACCCCTCCCCACACGCTCAATGAATTTTCAGCCGAAAGCGCAACTCCGAGGACTTTCGCAGTTACGCAATTCCAAGGAAACGAGCCCCCCCTAGAAGAGTGCCCACTCGCACGAAAATCCTGGATCCGCTCCTAGCCTTCCCTTATGTGCAATGCTGAGGTCCTCCAGCCGAAGTTAAGTTCGGAAAGCTCGTAATCCATTCACGGTACGGTTTCAATTCTGAAATTGCATAGTTTGGTTGGGAAATTACACTCAGATAGGGGCACAACCACAATTTTCTTAAGGGGACGTCTGACCAAAAAAATGTGATGAAACCAAGACCACCTTCGGCGCCCGAAGCGAGCTGAAGACTTCTGGTTTTGCGTGGTGAAAATCTCAAAATGTCTTGTTTGATCTTGTGTATTTTTGGATACTAAGGGGAGGGGCGGGCCACCATCCCATTGCCCTTGGCTGCGTCTCTTCGCCCAGGGAGGAATAATTTTGCAAGCTTTTATGCTCTACTTTTGAACAATTAATATTCCTCTCCCACCTTTGTACTACACCATGACAAATTCAAATGATCAGACAAAAACAAAGCATCCATGATAGAATGAAATAAGAAAGCAACAAGAGTGCCATGCATTATGTACGAAGCATTGGGTCAACCGCCGGGGACACCAGGTACACAATTCAGATCACATCACACGAAAATGTACAGGTCTCATCAGTGGCGGCTCCAGGGGCCCAAGGGAGCCATGCCTCTCCCCCATGTAGGTTGAGGACAAGGCGCCTTCCATGCAAAGCACCACGAGAGGCCAAGTCCTTCAGCTGGGCCACCGGCAACGCGGTATAATCTGTCATGGAATGTGCTCCAGGGGCAGATAGGAGTTACTTGGGGCATGTGCCCCCATGGAAAAGTACCCACCTTGGCCGAGAAAAAGCACCGTTGGAAGGCCTGAGTACACCCCGATCCCTCCTCCGCTCAACTAACCTTTTAAGCCCAATGTGCCTCCCTAAGAGGACAAGGCGCCCCTTTTTGCCAAACAAACGCGCCCCTTCAGTATTCTCGAGTGCACCCACGGCTCATAGAGCCCCTCCGAGGGGATGGTGCGCCTCCAGAAAATTGCCGCCATGGAATTCCTAGACCCATCCTTGGTGTGCTTTACTCAGACGTTGACATTACCTATCAGCAACACCAGTAACTTAGCTGGGAAATCACCAACACCAAGTAATCGATTTCACCAAGCTTCTACTATTGCAATCCCACTCTTCACAAGTAGACATTATTTCACAAGTAATGTCCTACTCGCATGTGTCGCCACTCCGGCGGCTGCGTCTGGAAGCTCTCGCGCGTTGTCTCCCATTGCACTTCAAGGCACCCATTGTGTTCAAGGCAAATAAAAGCCGAGGTGTTTGTCTCGCGTATGTCTTCCCTCCCACCCCATCCGTACTTCGTACATATATCAGTACTCCCCATTCGTACATAGCTCAGGAAACATCGGACATGGAAATAACGCAACCCGACCCTTTTCAATCAGGTTCTATTGCCTACATATTGCATCTGGCGCGGTAGGTATTTACCTACAACAAACAAGAGGATTACTTTCCGATCAGTTTTCGAAATCGGTTTTCGAAAACAGCTGGTGGAAAGGGGACGTGTTGAATTTTTTCGACGTACATGAACGCTACAAGCAATTGTGATAGTCACGGTATAGATTCTTATCGTCGCCATGCAAAGTGAATAACAAACAATGTTGCTGAAGTATCGGTAAGCTCCAATGAAAACCTGAGCATCCACACATTACCAGAGGTGTGGCTTTGTGTGAAATTTCCAATTTGAAATTTTTAAAACTATTTTTTCATATCTCCGATTTTTCAAGATTTTTGTTCACAATCAGCATCAGAAATGAAAAGAATGAAAGGGATACACCGAAGGGAAATTTGATGCAAACAAAATATAAAACTCTGACAGGCTTAGAAGAGCAAAACATGCCAAAATCGACAAATGCACAAAATTCATTTTGGGGAAATGTTTGAACTCAAAATTGACTTTCCATCAAAGATATATGTTCTGTTGGCTGCTGGCTATCTGTACCTGTTGAGAAGTGCCTGAAATATGCCATATTCAAAGCTTTACTAATATATGAATGCACATTCCATTTCAAAATGAACTCTCTAAAAAACTTTTATAGCTTAAAAAAATATCCTCCACCAAAGCGATGCGCCAGGACGAATTGTTTCAGATGCCATCTTAAAATCATCTGTCAATTAATATTTACTACCTCCAAAAGCCATTTCCGGAAATCCCAGCTGTTCCATCTTTATTACCAGATTTGATGACCTACTTGGCGTCGCAGTGACCAGAAATCACAGAAAACGGCCTAAAACCGTCCTATTTCATCCATCGCGCAAAAATACAGCTTGAATTTGTTTGGCATTTTTCGGAATTTCCAAGAATATTTTGACAATTCCTAAGGTGCCGAAGGCCCCAGATTCCATGCTTACCTACGAAATTCGGCTTCGGCGGACTTTGAAATTGACGCCGTTTGTAACGATTTGGTTATCAAAGCCAAATAGACGCCGTTTGATCTGCTTTCAGTTTCCTAACCTATGTACCATTGTGCAGCGCAGTGTCCCATGCGGAATGTCCACATGCACAGTGTCCCAAGAACGTGAATAATGAAATCACATGAAAGTTGTGAAAATGGTGTTTCCAGGCTCAGCCTATGCGCATTGTGACAGCAAAGAGTGGCTTGCAATAGGTGTTCGACTGTATGTCCATATAAATGATGCTCTGCAGGTGGAAAGAAAGCATTTTTTCCCTTAATGTCGACCCATGTTTCGTATGCAGCAGCCTATTTGGCTACACGCACTATTACAGGCTCGATCGATATTGGGCTTTCCTATCGCCAGCTATTGAAAAGTTAGGACAGCCAGCTTAGGAATGCCTCAGGATGCCAATACATATGTCATTTGTCTGCATACCACCAGTTCACTACAACTGGTTGCATCCTTTTTTTGTCTTTTTGTTTGTTGATAGGCCACCACCAGTTATTAGTAGAAGTAGCCCCAGGAGCACCTCAGCTAGGTAGCAAGCTAGTAACACCAACGAACTCCTGGGGCCACAAAGTGAAATGTGTTATGAGGGGGAAAAGGGAGAAGTTTGATCTATGTACATACACATGCACAAGCACACAAACCTGCATATGCACACACATGAAACATGTACACCTACACATACTTCACATACAGACACATATGCATCCATACACATTTATGCACATACACATACACACATCCGCATATACACACCTGTACTTACATGCAATTAAGCATATAGTTACATATGCATTATCACATATGCATATGCTTGCTGATCCAGCCTTACTCACACATACTTATATTAACCACCTACATATAATTCCTCTTTTTTTGTAGTGTGGAATTGATCAAGGTTAATTTTTGCTTGCCAGTTAGTTTGTGATATATAAGCCAATGAAATAAGCTGTGATAACTTTTTTATATCTTCTTTCTTAACAGGTACATGATTACAAGAAGGAAAATTTGTACCAATAATACTATTCCAAGATCTTCGTGATATAAATGGAATGGAATGAAGTCTATAGGATTTCATGAAAAGGGTACATGGAAATGATCAACATGCCTTAAATTACTTGGTGATGAGTATTGGAACATATTCATTATAGTGATTGGTAATGTTTGATTAAAAAATCTGTGAAGTAGTAATATGCTCTGTTCCTGCACAATATGAGGGAACTTCAGAATGTTATATTTGACAATTCATTTGTACAGTATGCATAGTGCCGATTATCTATGATTCTTAATGCTTTTTTTGTGTATTTGAACAATTCTGTCTAATCGTGTTGGAAAATTGTTTCCCCGTATTAATGCACGATAATTTAAACAGGGAAGAATCAAAGTATTATATAAATAATTCAATTCACGACTTGCAATAAAGTATTTTGGTTTTCCCATTATTCCTAGATTTCTGCTAGTTTTTGCAGCAACATATACTATGTGATACCTCCATGTTAATTTTTCATCAACTATTACACCAAGATATTTCATTTGCTGCTTCCTGTGAACCTTTTCAGAATTGATGGCTATGTTTAACACGCGCACTGGAGGGGGGGGGGGCGAAATCCGCCCACCCCTCCGGTTTTTCGCACATAACTGCAAATTGTACCGGTTGATATACGCGATTTTCGGTGTACCTACTTAGAAATGAACGGCGCGTCGTTTAAAGCAAGAAAAATGGAAATCGGCCGAAAATTTTTCAAGTTAGGGGCCGCTAAAGTCAAAAAATGTTATAGCGCGAGACCACAGAAATCGGCGCTGATGCGCTTCCAGTATACTGACAAAAGGGAAGTGTTCTAGGCAACACTAGCAACTTGTTTGATGCATATTGATATGCTGTATAGTTTCAAGGTCATGTTAGGTCACCAAGGTCAAGTCAGGTCAAGTTCATGACAGGTTAATGGAACCAAACTTGATCAACTGGAATGTTGCCATAAATGCACTACTGGTTGTCATTTGTACTGTTTGTCATTGCGTTTCCATACTTTATTCATATACTTCACTCCCTTCCTCACGAAGCCGATTGCTCCGAGCTGTCCGACGGAGCAGTCGGGCGCGCGGCCGGTTCCGGTAACTGGAAACAGGTAACTGACCTGATAAAGTGGTGCTATATAGGTGACCTGAGGTCAAATGTAGGGTCTAGCATCTGCATTGCATCATTAGTAATGTCCAAAACATCATTGATGCCCATTTTTGAGCATTTAAACACAATCACAACGATCCATAACGATGACAAGCCAAGCCACGCAAAACTGGAAAATTTTGCAAATCTGACCTCATTTGACCTGGAAGATATTGACCTAAGGTCACGGAAATTGCACACAATAGAGTTCACTACCGTGCCCATCCACCCTGCGAATTTCGTTCCTCCAGCTTTACTAGGAGCTGAGATCATAGGGGGGGCGGAATCAGCCCCCCTCCAGTGCGCGTAATTATCAGAGGCCCTCCAGGGCGCGTGTTAAGTCAGCACTAGGCATACTGGAATAATATTTTTTTTCCTACGTTCAGTGCTAATCTAATCGCTTGAAACCATTCAGTTATTCCTATAACAATGGCATTGACTTTAATTTGTAGTTCCTTTATATTTGTAGCTTTTAACATGACAGCAACATCATCAGCAAATAGATAGAATATTCCATCTAAAGAATTACCCAAATCATTCATGTATATAAGGAAGAGTAGTGGACCAAGTATGGAGCATTGTGCAACTCCCATTGTAATGCACTCTGCATCTGAGATTATATCATTAATTTTTGTTTGCTGATAACGATCTTTTAAATATGAATGTAATATCATGAGTAGAGTCCCTCAGATGCCAATATGTTGGATTTTTTGGTAGAATGTTCATGCTTACAGTATCAAAGGTTTTTTCCATTCAATATAGAGACCACAAGTAAGTTTTCTTTTCCAAAGATTTTGTAATTTCATCATAAATATGAGCAATTGGCATGTGGGTGCTATGCTTTTTCTAAATCCAAATTTGAGTGTACTGAGTATATTATTCAGCTCCAGATAGGATATGAGATAAGAATGTAAAATTTTTTCAAGGATTTATTTTTTAATACTGGTAGCATAGAAATTGGCCTATAATTTGTGAATTTGTTCAGTTCTCCTGCCTTAAATATGGGGATAATCATGGTTTGTTTTAGTTGTTTAGGAAAAACTCCACTTCTCAGCCAGAGGTTAAAGAAGTGGGTGATTTGCTTCAGGATATTTTTGTAAGTCAGTAAGAGAGTTTTTGTACTAATGCCATCAGCCCTGGGGACGAGTGGTCTAGGGGTAAGATGCTCGTCTCACAATCGAAAGGTTGTGGGTTCGAGTCTCACCTGTCGCTACTCTTCGCCCGCGACCAATCGGCGTGAGAGATTGGCGACGCTACATGACTCAACGGTCGATGTGTCGTAAAACCAATAACCAACCAATGCCATCAGCCCCTCCTTCAACAGAGTTCAGTGATTTCATAATTGTTTCAACTTGGATTTCATTAGTGTACATGTCTTGTTCCCAAATAGCATAATAGCAATAATAGTATAATAGCAAATAGCAATGTATTTAATTGGATCTTTGTTAGAAGCAGTAGTCTTCTTTTCTAATTTGCTGCCAATGGTTGAAAAGAAATTGTTGAAGGCATTAGGAAATTGTTCTGTTTGATATTCATTATCTTCTTCATCTAACATGGATTCTGGGATTTTTTGTTTTGTTTTGTGTTTATTTATCAGCTCATGTAATATTTGCCAAGTTTTTTCCATTTGACTTGCTACAGTGAAGGGCGTTTGAATAGCGTAGCTTCTTTGCTTCTCTGATTATCTTGATGAGGATGTTCCTGAATCGTTTGTATTGAACTTCATTGTGTGGATTTGGATTTTTAATAAACTTCTTATATAGTCTGCTTTTTTATTTATGGAACATAATATGCCAGAACAAATCCAGGCTTTCGTGGGGGTTTTCCTCCTGCTTGGGATAATTTACTTTGTAATAATATGCATGCCGTCACTATATGCTGAGAGCAAATCACTGCATGCTATGTTTGGATCATGGTGCCGATGGAAATTATTCAATCTTGCTACTAAATAGTCATTTAAGAGATGGATTTGATTGTAATCAAGTATATCTTTTCGATAATTCTCTTCTTGTTTTTTCCCCGGGCAGTTAGTGTTACAAACACTTGAAAATGATCTGAAAGGTCTTCTATCAGTATACCTGATGAGGAAATGCATGAAAAATCATTTATGAAGATATTGTCCAATAAAGTACTAGTAGTATTTTGTACCTGAGTAGCATTTGTGATTGTGGGCAGAAAACTATTTATCTTTCTTTTTATATCCTATCGAAGTCGGTGACGTCGATGTTAACCCAAGACTACCGTCTCGGGGTGGGGTGGGGTGGGGGGGAGCTGACATGCGCCCCCCCCCTTTCTAACGTTTTCCGCGGATAGTGAAAGAACGGCACGCGGTAGCACGCCGAAATTTGGCATATCTTTTCCCACATCAAGTCGGCAAGTTGTGTGAAAATTTTGAGATCAGGTCATCTAGGTTCAATGAGATAGTCAAGGTCAAGTGAGGTAACCCCCAGACAAGTTCAACCAATCATCACGCCTTAATGGATATATATTTTAATAAAACTTTCAGCATTTGTTTATCTTTGGAGATGAAGCAAAATGCGCCAGAGGAATTTTTGATTTTTGATTTCGTTTTTTTAATGACATTAGTTTTGCACACTTGACCATTATGACTAGAATCAAAGATTCTGGCTAAAGTAAGCATTTTTTATGAGAGCAAGCTGACTTCAAACTTTATCTTTCATGTTCATGCTCTAAGATTGCCTGTGAATACTGCTTGACATGAATATTGACAGTGTCAATCCAAAACCACCAAGGGGTTGTCCTGGACCTCCATTTTTGGGAAAAAAATTAGTGTTTCAGGGTCAGCTTCCAGACTCATAGTTGATAATAGCCCAACAATTCCAGCTAAGTGTCAGGCAATCACTTTCTGTGCAAAATGTACTCTTTCATTGAGTAACCTGAGCCAGTGCATTGCGTGCTCTAGGGGAAGTATTCTAGAGGGAAGTATTATGGGAAGTATTATATTTACCCCATTTCCCCCCAACTCTACACCCTGCATCTGGAAAAACGTTGACCTTTTATTTGCACAGTTGTGAATTGATGTGATAAAGGTCAAGTTGTGATTCAGTCTTTCACATGCCACAAAATGTATATCTAAAAATCTGTATTTTACTTTTTCCTAATGATTCTTACATCAGATACATATTTTAAGATGAACTTGAGAACATGCCAATGGCACCTACATCAACATACCAACCCATCAATGGCCTATGCCTCCTCAAATGGCTTTGGTTAGGTACTTAAACTTTATGGCAGATTCGTGGCTCACATGGCTTTTGTGCTCTCTTCTGTTTAATTCCCACCAAAAATGATGCTTTGTTCTGTTCTGGCCACCAGATGGCCAAAGATAGTTTTAGCTGGCCAGCTATCACCAGCCAAAATTGGCTGGTGACATAAACTTGCAAACCCTGTGTCTTTGGGGTTCCAAAATAAAACATGCAAACATCAGCAATAGAGAAATAGTGGGGTGATGACTGGCATGTTGGTTGGTTACTTTGGCTTAGCGATTCATCAACTGCATTGGTCATACAGCACCCAGGGCTGGCATGTTGACTACCTCACAGAATAAGTTGTCCAAAGGCGTCAGGAGATGGGAGCCTCTTAGTGAGTAGTAATCATCAAGAAACTGTGGAGGATTACTTTTCTTCTTGGGAATACATAATGGCAATGGCCAGGAGGAACACCCCTATCCATTGACACTGGCTGATTTGGGTGGGGGCACAGTTGCCATGCACCTGGAAGGCAATTTTTTCCAAACTTCTGCATTAACATGACATTTTCTCAAAATCTAAACACAATTAATGTTAAAATATTTTCCTAAATGAACCACTTGTTGAAACTTGAAGTTCTCCTCAATTTGTAACACAACAGTTTAATTGGCTCCCCCTCCCAAACCAGTCAAAAACAGCCTTCATTATCCACAACTGTAACTGATACCACTTCTTATTGCAAATGTTTAATAGTATCCACAGCTGGTTGCTAGCATATCACGCCAAGAGATAATATACCACCTAGACCACTCTGCAAAACACAGTAATTTCTTAAACTAAACCTATGGCATGTGCCCAAGAATTTGGACAAACATTAGGTTTATTCTGGACTTCCGGATGCACTTACGAACACAGATGAGGGCTAATGAGGACAGGAGTCAGCAGTCAGCAGTCACATAAATGAGGACATACAGGATAAAGAGCAATACAATCCAAATAACTGGTCTAAGGTGCAGTCATTGTCCTGAGGTGTTAGTTCTGGAACCATACATTTTTCTTAAATACATCCTTCATTCTTTTCTGATGAGTTTCCATGGCACCGATCATGCTTTGAACATCTTGAAAGACAGCATGACAGTGGTGGTCAATATTATAATCACATGTGCTTACACACTAATTATAAATTAACAGCCATAGAAATATAGTTCAATATTATACTTAAATGATACTAGTGAACTACTTTCAATTGCAATAATAAAACAATTGCAAGTAAATTATTCCAAGAATTAACTATTCCATTGCAGAACTGCTGCTGTCAACCTTATCCTACATTTCCTTGGCACTTATAGAAGCCACCAAGTGTAAATTGCAAAATGAAGGTATGGACTGGACTTATTGAAGCCTAACCTACCACTAATAACTTCTTCCTCTACTATTTCTTTGGGAAATCACATCTTGATATTCAAGTTATTCACTATATAATGTGATGTAGCATAGTATTAACATGACAGATGATGCTGATCAATGACACTGGTCGACTATTATCAAGTTTCCAGGCATGACTTCAACAAATTTGAGTAAATTCATCCAACATGGCCTGGACCTTCTGCAACAAAGCTAGCTAGACTTAAGTCAAGCCATCATTGTTTTGGTCTGACTTCAATTGGTTGGTTATTGGTTCTACGACACGTCGACCATTGAGTCATATAGCACCGCCAATCTCTCATGCTGATTGGTCGCAGGTGAAGAGTAGCGACAGGTGAGACTCGAACCCACAATCTTTTGATTGTGAGATGAGCATCTTACCCCTAGACCACTCATCCCCCGTCTGACTTCAATTGACCGATGTCTATTTACTTCAGTCTGCTGACATCAATCCATTTACATCAAGATAACAAGATACAGGTTGGTCTCACCTCTGTGGATATAGCCATCCTGAGCAGACACAATAGGTGGTTTTACAGCAGCTTAGTTAGTTATTTGGGCTTTAGGGCGCTTCAACCAGAATTGATCATTCGTGCCCAGCACACCAGCTTGTTGCTCCCAGGTCATGTGGGCTCATGAACAAGATAGAGTGAGATCTGGCAAAATGATCTGCATAAATTAGAAGCGATCACTGATTCTAATTCCAACAGCAGTTTCAATAACTAAATAGTTTTCACTATCAATGCTGCTGAAATAAGAAGAATTACACATATGATTACCCACAAATACAATATATTATGATTTTTGTTCAGACTGCACTCAGCTCTACAGTATCTGGCAGCCAACATTATAGTCGGTTTTACAGCGGAACTTTGCTCCCAGGTCACGTGGTCTCAGGAACGAGATAGAGGGAGAAGACCCGGCATAGTGATCTGCATAAATTAAGTGACCGGCAAATATAATTCTCACATCAGTTTTGATAACGAAATAGGTTTTACTATTGACACTGCTGAAATAAGTAGAATTAAACTTACGAATATCAGCAAATTGCAATACGCTTTCTAATTTACGTCGAGACTGCACTCAGCTCTACGGTATCTGGCAGCGGACGGATGACTGCCAGATGACAAATTGGTGGTGGTTAAATTAGCAAAGGGTGCAGTTATAAGCCAACTTCCTGAGCAACGGTAGAGAAAATGATAACAAAAGTTCACTTAATCGATGTCAACCAAGTTTATAAATCATACCTGATACTGCCGACATGCTCACGCCGCACAACTAATAAATAATCACAACACATCCTACGAGTAGGACGTTCATGCACCGACTGATTTGTTGCCTGCCGCATACCGGGATATAGGTTTCGGAATATAAAATGGTTTAAGGAATATTATACTAAAACAATCAGTCTAAAATCGTTTTATTCTCACCACCAAGAAACAAGTTTTGTCAATGAAAAAGTTCAGAAAATTGAGTGAAATCAATTCTTGTTAATAATAAATGTTCTTCGATGTACTTTTTTAGTTCATGTCTGGAATGTTTAGTTGAAGCAAGGAATGACTTGGAAGGATGTAAAGCGACTAGACGGGAGAGCAAATTGCAGCTGTAAAACCGACTAATGACTGCCAGATGACAAATTGGCATTATGGTTAAATTAGCTAAGGCTATGGCAATAAACCAATTTTATCAGCAACAGTACATAAAATGACAACAAAAGTATACTTCAAATTTCAATCAATACCAACCAAGTTCATACATCTGTACCTGATACTTCTGACATACTCACACCCCACAAATAATAAATATTCACAACACAACTCACAGGCATGACGCTTGTGTAATGGCTGATTCACATATTGGTATGGGTTTCAAAATATAAAATGGTTTAATAGAATTATACTAGACACTCCATCCAAAACCGTTTTCTTTCCACCATCAAACAATAATTGTTGTGAACGAAAAATGTGCAAAAATTGTTTGAAACAAGTTATTCTTAAAATCAAATGCTGAATGACACATTTTTAGTACATATCCAGAATGTTTTAGTTGAAGCTAAAAATCGTTTGGAAGGATCTAAAGCGACCAGACAGGAGAGCAAATTGCCGCTGTAAAACCGCCTATTCACTCAAGCCTGTTGACGCACTGTGCAAAATTAATATCAGCATGGCAACCACATACCTACGCACCTGGGGCAGATAGGTAGGCACCTACCTACCTATGGGAACATACAGCTGTACCTGATAATTGGACTCTGATATGCTTACCACGCTTATGGCGCCTAGGCCAGACTCAAGCAGAGGAAGCACATTGTAAATTTGTAGCATAACAACACAATAGATATCACAAAAAAAAATACACAGCGCCACACCACCAACCAGGGGTGTCATCCCAATATCGGCCATAGGGAGTCAATGGAGCTTCCATATCTGATATATAACGTATCTATGCGTCACCCAAGAACAGTTACAATTTGAGTTTCATTGCATACAGGTGCCCATATGTGCATGTTTTTTGCAAAATATCATCATAAAGACCACACTCCAATACTATATATTAATATATTAAGCCTAAGTTGCACTAAAATAACTTTTAGGAAATGGCAGCGATTTAAGCGGAAAAAACCAACAATGCAGCGTTTTAGACCATGATTCCTGCTATAGTTACAGTTGTGCTATTATGGTTTGTGTGGCATGCATTGCGCACCGCGTTCTTGTGCAAGGTTTTCTTGCGTACGTTAAGTGGTTCTACAGTTCAGCCCTGAGGCGGTTTTACAGCGGAAATTTGCTTGTGTTTAGTATAGATAGTATAACAACTTTATAGATGGTATAAAAGTTAGTAGCTAGCATAACGTTAAATACGTTTACTTATTACTGACATTTTATGTTGATTATAGTAAAGAAGTGGACAGTTATTGGGAGTATATACTTATATTGTACATACGTAGTAATTTTTATTTCACTTAACTTTGATTTGAAGATTTACGTTTTGTAGTTCTAAAAACTGACATGTTCCGTCCGTTCCTCTTCCCCCAGGGCTGCCACCGTGGTACGATCGAGCCAGCTCTGGTACGCTTTCGACGAATCTTGTTCGAATGCAAGATATCGGTTTCAGGCAGCGCACCCGTTGAAGTCAGGGGCACGCATTTCGTGCATGCCTTTTTCAAATTAATTCACCGATAGCGGATGGTTTGCATCGGCATCTCACGACACATAATTGATGAAAGAACCTCGCCGTTCTTTGTGTATTGGTTTATGGTATTCCGTTCAATAATTGTCGTGGTGTGAAATGAAGGCATTCGCGACAAGAAATTCCAGTCTTAAAAAAGGGTCGGACAACCGGCAAGTGGTAGCATAACTTAGCAAGCCGATCAGACGGTATAGTATCGTCGCCAACAGGACTGGAGACCTCTCACGAAGGGAGTAGACCCCCCCCCGCTCCCATCCCTTGGAAAACAAAATCAATTGGAAACCATTAGGAACTATTATGATTTTCCTAGTGGTTTTAATGGTCCCTAATGGTTTTAAATACTTGCTGATGGAATTTACCTGACGGTGTAATGGTTCCAATGGTCCTAATGGTATTCTGACCAGACCAATCGGAGTTTCCATTCGGAACATGGTGATTCAGTGTCGTTTTCTTTGTGGCATGATAGTCGAAATGGTATTAACGGCCGTCTTACTAGTCATGTATAGATTGCCGTGAATAGTTACGATGCCTTCTCAGAAAACCTCACGGGGTCTAGGCGCTAGCGGGTCTAAAGGGTAGGGAAACGGAGGCCATGCCCTCTTCCCACTCTCCACGCGGCGTTAAGGGGACCAAACCATCTTACCACCTCCAAAACGGGACTGTAAAATGACCTCAAAATATCGATTTAATGACACACGCGAAGGCATAATTTAAGAAATTTTCCTTAGGCGGAAGATGACCACAAAATACACACCAAATGAAGAACAATCGGGATCGGCAAATTGGCTCATAAAAATGTGTGCATTTACACTTCACCACGCGGTCTATGACATGTCAATCAGAACCCGGAAGTTCACTCTAGAATCCCAAAAATAACTCCAAATGCGCCACAAATTGTGTATGGCTCTCTAAAAACGTGCCTATGCCACGAAAGAAACGCACCGTGGCCTCAAAAATCACGACGGGAACCGGAAACGCAACTCGCGCTCCAAAAAAAGAGGTCACAAGAACTTGTGCCCCTCGACAACACGCATTGGGGCCCAAAATAATCGAGCCTGACCCCGGAAAAAATCGCGCGGGAACTCTCAAAAATTGTGGTGGGACCGTACAAATTTCCGTTGGGATGCTTAAAATTTATACTGGGGATACAAATAAACGATGAGGCCAAAAACTCGTGACAGGACGACATAAAAATAAATCCGAGGCTCAGAAAAATTCAGCGGAGACCCCGAACCCTGGAAAACCGGCATGGAATCCCAAGAATCGTGCATATCGCCGAAAAAAAACGTCCCGACTTCCCGATAATAATAAGATCAGGTCCGGCCCAAAAATCGCAGTACGTCCCAGTGATGTACCATGTGCTCCAGTATCGATACCTAGTGGGCACAAACACACCCGAGATCTCCAGCCATGGTCGCCAGAGCGGGTAGAGTGAAAAGACGTGTCGTAGGGGAAGGGGCGAAAGCGACCCTCTTTACAACTAAAAAAAAACACTTCTGGGAGGTCCGAGTGTACCAGTCTCTCTAGCATTTTTTTATCCGCCAGTGGCGCCCCTCGGAAGGAAAATGTGCCTCTCCAGGTACATTCATAGCGGCGCCCCTCCAGACAAGCTTCCCCTCATGACAATTCCTGGATCCACACCTGGTAAAACCTGATACTGTTGGTAAAGTACAATGCCCACATCAAATTAATAACTCTGTCGGGCCCACGGCAGTACGACGTCAATCAGATTCCAACCTCTCTCAGCCACATTAGGTTATACATGTGGTCGAGATGGTTTGCAGAACCCTCTGAACCACATCAGGTTGTCCCAGCCTAACTTGACATAGCTTAGCCTAACTTACTTTTTGATGACATTTTTCAATTTCATTTTTATTTTCAAACATTTCAAGTTAAATATCCAACCTAACTGAACCATCCCAACCTCTTTTGTTGCCTTTTGGAGTTAAAATTAACATAGGAACAATTTAAACTGCAATAATTCCATAGTTTGTTCAATTTGCCATGCATGTAAGACAAAAACTCTCCTTTGAAACTTTTTGTAACCTTTGATCTGATCCAGGGTCACAAAGGTCAAAACCACAATAATTTGGCATATACCTAAAATAAAATGTAATGGTTGCATGGCACTGAGTGAAGATTTGTCATGTCAGAAAAAAAATTCAGTTTTAATAATTGCCCTCTTGGACCTAACACAAAATCTAGAGAATCAAAAACCTAATAGGTACATATGTGTTGCATGCCAAATTGTCTGCAGAATGCATATGCGGCTTCGTCAAGTATTTTGTATGAGTAGGTATGCTCAGAATATATATTTTTTGATATGGTAGACTTTGACATAACACAGGATCACACAACTAAAAACCTCACACATTTATGGCATGTTCAGTCATTTTGTGGAGGTTTCATAGTGATCTGATGCATAGCTTCTAAGATTAGCCATGTCTGCAAGCAAAAAAAAAGATTTTTAATAAAGAATTTCACCCTTATGGCAGACTAGTCACCCAAATTTAAACTGCATGCACTTGGCACACTTGATAAACTATACACATTTCACACATTCCTCATCCCTTGATTAGATATAGTGGTCCCTCTTGTCTGTTTACCTTCCTCATTACAAGTAGGTACAGAGCATGAGCAGGCTATATCTAAAACTGTACAGGCCATTTAGGAAAAAATAAGTTGTTTATCACAAAAAGCTACATCACTCGATGGAGAAGCATGGCAGATATCTTTCCACCAAAACATTTGTTGGCAACTATCAACGAAATTTTAAATGTTCCATATATATTTCGCTGGTGCCTGCATACGGCCTTGTCTGGTGCACAGGCCTCCTTCCCATGTCAGCAATCTAGATAGGCTGTTTTAAAAAAATAAACCACGATGCAAGAAAAGAATAGATGGAATAGAATAAAAATAATCGCACACAGCCTCAGAGCAAGTCATTGTTATTTAACAAGACATTAAAATAGCTTTAACATCTATATATATGCAATTCACTTCAACGCTCCCTAACCAAACTCAGACGGAAGTGTAGGAAGTCTTCACTCAGTGCCATGCAACTATTACATTTTATTTTAGGTATATGCCAAATTATTGGGGTTTTGACTTTTGTGACCCTGGATCAGATCAAAGGTTACCAAAATTTTCAAAGGAGAGTTTTGTCTTACAGGCATGGAAAATTGAACAAACTATGGAATTATTGCAGTTTAAATTGTTCCTATGTTAATTTTATCTCCAAAAGGCAACAAAAGAGGTTGGGATGGTTCAGTTAGGTTGGATATTTAACTTGAAATGTTCGAAAATAAAAATGAAACTGAAAAATGTCATCAAAAAAGAAGTTAGGCTAAGCTATGTCAAGTTAGGCTTGGACAACCTGATGTGGTTCAGAGGGTTCTGCAAACCATCTCGACCACATTTATAACCTAATGTGGCTGAGAGAGGTTGGAATCTGATTGACGTCGTACTGCCGTGGGCCCGACAGAGTTATTAATTTGATGTGGGCATTGTACTTTACCAACAGTATCAGGTTTTACCAGGCGTGGATCCAGGAATTGTCATGAGGGGAAGCTTGTCTGGAGGGGCGCCGCTATAAATGTACCTGGAGGGGCACATTTTCCTTCCGAGGGGCGCCACTGGCGGAAAAAAATGCTAGGGAGACTGGTACACTCGGACCTCCCAGAAGTGTTTTTTTTCGTTGTAAAGAGGGTCGCTTTCGCCCCTTCCCCTACGACACGCCTTTTCACTCTACCCGCTCTGGCGACCATGGCCTGAGATCTCGGGTGTGTTCGTGCCCACTAGGTATCGATACTGGAGCACATGGTACATCACTGGGACGTACTGCGATTTTGGGGCCGGGCCTGATCTTATTATTGTCGGGAAGTCGGGACGTTTTTTTCGACGATATGCACCATTCTTGGGATTCCATGCCGGTTTTCCAGACCCAGGTTCGGGGTCTCCGTTGAATTTGCCTGAGCCTCGGATTTATTTTTATGTCGTCCTGTCACGAATTTTTGGCCTCATTGTTTATTTGTATCCTCAGTAGAAATTTTAAGCATCCCGACAGAAATTTGTGCAGTTCCACCACAATTTTTGGGAGTTCCCGCGCGATTTTTTTCGGGGTCAGGCTCGATTATTTTGGGCCCCAATGCGTGTTGTCGAGGGGCACAAGTTCTTGTGACCTCTTTTTTTGGAGCGCGAGTTGCGTTTCCGGTTCCCGTCGTGATTTTTGAGGCCACGGTGCGTTTCTTTCGTGGCATAGGCACGTTTTTAGAGAGCCATACACAATTTGTGGCGCATTTGGAGTTATTTTTGGGATTCTAGAGTGAACTTCCGGGTTCTGATTGACATGTCATAGACCGCGTGGTGAAGTGTAAATGCACACATTTTTATGAGCCAATTTGCCGATCCCGATTGTTCTTCATTTGGTGTGTATTTTGTGGTCTTCTTCCCCCTAAGGAAAATTTCTTAAATTATGCCTTCGCGTGTGTCATTAAATCGATATTTTGAGGTCATTTTACAGTCCCGTTTTGGAGGTGGTAAGATGGTTTGGTCCCCTTAACGCCGCGTGGAGAGTGGGAAGAGGGCATGGCCTCCGTTTCCCTACCCTTTAGACCCGCTAGCGCCTAGACCCCGTGAGGTTTTCTGAGAAGGCATCGAAACTATTCACGGCAATCTATACATGACTAGTAAGACGGCCGTTAATACCATTTCGACTATCATGCCACAAAGAAAACGACACTGAACCACCATGTTCCGAATGGAAACTCCGATTGGTCTGGTCAGAATACCATTAGGACCATTGGAACCATTACACCGTCAGGTAAATTCCATCAGCAAGTATTTAAAACCATTAGGGACCATTAAAACCACTAGGAAAATCATAATAGTTCCTAATGGTTTCCAATTGATTTTGTTTTCCAAGGGATGGGAGGGGGGGGTCTATTCCCTTCGTGAGAGGTCTCCAGTCCTGTTGGCGACGATACTATACCGTCTGATCGACTTGCTACGTTATGCTACCACTTGCCGGTTGTCCGACCCTTTTTTAAGACGGAAATTTCTTGTCGCGAATGCCTTCATTTCACACCACGACAATTACTGAACGGAACACCATAAACCAATACACAAAGAACGGTAAGGTTCTTTCATCAATTCTGTGTCGTGAAATGCCGATGCAAACCATCCGCAATCGTTGAATTAATTTGAAAAAGGCATGCACGAAATGCGTGCCCCTGAATTCAACAGGTGCGCTGCCTGAAACCGATATCTTGCATTCGAACAAGATTCGTCGAAAGCGTACCAGAGCTGGCTCGATCGTACCACGGTGGCAGCCCTGGGGGAAGAGGAACGGACGGAACATGTCAGTTTTTAGAACCACAAAACGTAAATCTTCAAATCAAAGTTAAGTGAAATGAAAATTATTCCGTATGTACAATATAACTTTATACGCCCAATAACTGTCCACTTCTTTACTATAATCAACATAAAATGTCAGTAAAAAGTAAACGTATTTAACCTCATGCTAGCTACTAACTTTTATACCATCTATAAAGTTATTTTACCATCTATACTAAACACGAGCAAATTTCCGCCGTAAAACCGCCTCTTGGTTAATAGATAAAAGCAATTCGTGATGTATAGCTTATGCTACCTTTTTCAATGTGAATGCCTTTTCAGTTACCTGTACTCTGCTGGAAATGTGAATATTTTCAAGAAATGGTTTGACCAACACTTGATCGTTCCAAGATAGCGCATGAACTTTGACATTGATGCGAGACTGGCAAGATTACATGATATAATTGATATATCCCGAGTAGTAGCGAAAATCCTATGTAATTTCAGTGCATTATACGAGGTAATGTTTGGCTTCCCTTTTACTTCCCAATGGGTTGGGTTAGGGTCAGATTGCATGGTGAAAGATTACCATAATATATCGTCGGTATTATTGCAGTTTAAGGTGTTGACTAGAACAGTCTATCTTCTCATTGCCTGTCAAAACCAGAGAAGCTGTTATTAAGGGGTTTTGCATAGTTGGAGCAGGACAAATTTAACATGCCTCAATGAGTTGTCCATGCACGAGGAATGCCTTGGGTCCACAACGTCGTGCAAATATTCAGCGAAAGGTTGTTTTCTGCCGCTTGGCGGGACGAAGTGGAGCCAAGTTTTATCGACATTGAACTGCTATGCTGTGACGGCATGATGGCGATTGTCCCCAATAGTGGAAGCCTTATCCTGTAGCTAAAAGCTGACAGTCCAGATTCCTAGTAGTTTTGTTAACCTGAAACCCCGCGCAGTGTAGCGCCAATAATTATGTTTATTTGCATAAAATCACTTGGCGAACTTTGACCTGCCTCTGCGACTATTGAAGAAAAAAAAACCTCTGAACTTTGCAGTGATACGGTGCCTATCGATAGGAGCAGATGCACGTGTGGTGGATTGATTTAAGTATTGTTTGACCGAGGGTGTGGTCTTTCATCCTGTTTGGACAGAACGCAGCGTAAAGCATCATTTATCTGATGCATCGGCGGAATGCTGGTATCTTACGAGTATGTCCGAAGATCGAGAAGATGGGACATAAATGCAGGTAAGCAGGGCCGGCAGGACTATTCTGTTTTAGGATCATCCCGCTTTTTGCTGGCCTCAGCCTGTTTTTTAGGTCCTCATGCTGTCTTTGAGACCCCGGTATGCTTTGAGGGTCACCGGTGTGTTTTTAAGTGCCCCAGTGCTTAGTTATGACCCCAGAGTATGGTTTAAGGGCCTGTCGCTTTTTGAGAGACTGTACGCGTTTCATGGTCCCGGATAGTTTTCGCTCCCGTTGTGTTTTTAGGGTCCGATGTGTGTATTTGGAGCCTCGTCACAAATTTGTCTGATCCCAGCAGGTTTTTTTGGGGGGCTAAGGATTTATTTGGGGCCCGGTAAGAATTGTGGTGCCCCGGTCATTTTTTGGGATCTCGGCACGATCTTTCGCTCCCAGGTGTTAATTTTCGGGGCTCCGACGCAAATTTTCTGAGCTTCCCAGAAGTTTTCGAGGCTCCGCTGCGTTTATTTGGGGCCCCCGACGCCAATGTTTTGGGGCCCCGACAGGAATTTTCGGGCTCCAGCGCGATTGTCCAGCCGAGGCGCGAGTTTTCGTCTTCTTGGGGTGGGGTGGGGGCGACGGGATTTTCGGACTTCACCATGATTTTTGAGGGTCTGGTGATATTTCTGAGGGCCCACCACCCTCAGTGCGAGGGGATTGTCCCCTTTGCCCCCTTCGGTAGGCCACTTGTTCTCTCGTTGCTCTGTAGATGTGTCATCAGTAGACAACTGGTCGTCAGCTTGTTTATTCAAAATACATTCGTCCTGCACCAACACTCAGTGCCATTCATTGTCAAGTCTTGTCAGCAGCGCATCCCTGTATTTGAGCAGACGCTGAGGCATGAACACCAAAGACTTGGCTGCTGATCCGTTGCTGTGTTTTGCCCGCGAAGGTACGGACACGATGACCGTCGCTGGGCTAACATCCTGTCCAGATGTCATGGTGGCCATTGTCTCGTTGCTTCCTTCGTGCCCAAGGGAAACGTCAGCTTTAGATTCAATGGAGAGCTGGTACTTAGCATCTCCGACAGATTGCTACTACAGCACGATGCTGGTAGCAATTGTTTCGACCCTAAAGCAGAAAATTGCTATATTGAATTGGGGGCTGCCATCGGCCGTGATTCGGTTTGAGTTAAACTAAAACAGCGACACGGAGTGTCAGGTGAATCGGACGCATGCTAACTATCCGCTGTCCTGATGTCTCGAACTTTCCAGGCAAATGGACGCCGTGAGCGAACAGTGCAATGTACTAGGCAATGCAGCTACTCTGTAACCTGTCGCTTCCTTGTCAATTTGAAACATGTCGATCGTCGGAACGTTTTGATTGGCGCGTAGGACAGCTAGCAACCATCAGGAGTGAGCATTTTGGCGCCCAGCAGCAGTAGCCATCTGCACGCAGTGCCGGGCGGCAGCCGACTGCGACACTGCTGCGACAACACTGCAACACCACTGACGGATCTTGTGGAGCGAGCGAAGAACGATCACCCTGTCATCCCATCAGGTCTATTCGTGCCCAAATTGTGCGTTAAAATGGCATTTTCCCGAAATCTTAAACATTTGATTATTTACATATTGTCTTAAGCAGACCTGACGAATGCTGAAATCGAATCCAGACTGTCCAAATTTAAAGTTTGTTTTTCGAAACATGATGTTATTTTATTCCACCTACCCCTGCTCGGTGTTTGGATCTACCACTGGCGACACCTGTGCGGCAGTGACCGACGTCGTTTGGATCCACCACTGGCGACACCTGAGCGGCAGTGACCGACGTCGTTTGGATCCACCACTGGCGACACCTGTGCGGCGGTGACCGACGTCGTCTGGATCCACCACTGGCGACACCTGAGCGGCAGTGACCGACGTCGTTTGGATCCACCACTGGCGACACCTGAGCGGCAGTGACCGACGTCGTCTGGATCCACCACTGGCGACACCTGTGCGGCGGTGACCGACGTCGTCTGGATCCACCACTGGCGACACCTGTGCGGCAGTGACCGACGTCGTTTGGATCCACCACTGGCGATATCTGTGCGGCGGTGACTGACGTCGTCTGCTTTAGTCATCGACACAATCTGCCGACATTCGACAAGGTCATCTCGACTTCTGGCCACCATTTGGCACAACTATTTCGACCGCTAATCAACATTTAGCACAACCTTGACTTGCAGCCGACCTGTACCCGCCACGTACACCCATCCCACCAGCTCGACTAGCGAGCGGCGGCCAGTACCCGTTTCTCTCCTCGGAGGCGACCGCACCTGCCTCGACGGCTCAGTCGGGACGTCCGGCGGCAGTGGGGGACAGCAAGGGATACCGCGCCACCCGCAGACGACCACAGCCCACTGACGCCAACAGGACGAATATGGCGCCAGCCGAGCAGCGTGGCCCAAGGGAGCGCAGTCAACTGGGATGCACCGCCTTCTGCGGGCAACACAACACAGGCAGCGCAGGTCGCATGGCCAGAACGGGGACCAACCACAGCTGAACCAGTGCCTCGCCACCGCCTCAGTGGCGTTAATCATACCATGGTATGATTATACCATGGCATACCATCATACCATGGCATATACCACAGTGGCATGTGGTATATGCCAATGGTGCCTCTGGCCCCCTTAATCATCTATTTGCCCTTCCAATGAGACTGAAGCTTCCCCATTGGGCCTATGGGCGTGCACCAGATGCAGACGGTTTTCAGGGCAGCTTTGGCCTTCAAAAGTCATCCTTCCTCCCCAGAAGCAACTTTATAGTGATACTCATGGATTATACGCTAGTTTGAAATAGCCTGCTTGTCGTCGAGACGTTTGACGTGTGTTCCGTAATTTTGTAAGAGCTGTATGTGACCGGGGAAACGCATATCCGTCATCAGTTTTCTTGTTTTCATGACTTGCCACCCACGTGTCGGTCCCCGGCCATCGTTTCTTCACCGGCACACCCATGGAACGTATGAAATAACAACCATGCCACACGAGGGAACAAAGCGATGAGAAAAGAGTTGCTGGCCAATGCTGGCCTCGCCCAGCGACGTGGCCAGCACCAACTGACGTGGCCAGCACCAACTGACGTGGCCAGCACCAACTGCTGGCGTCACGCACGGCAGACCCGACCCACATAGCCATACCGAATGCACGAAGGTACCGTTCACGATACCTTCGTGAACGTGACAGTCAAGGCGTCAACAAAGCCAGCACATCGGCGCGGCTCTGGTTGAGCGCCCATTCGATCTGCTCGGACCGTTTGAAGTTGCGAGTCGAAGACGTCCCATGCTGAGCCTTCTGTGTCGCTTGTCAATGCCCGGTGATGAAAACAGGTGCCGGGGGCAGGTTAACACAAGCAAAAGACGTCGGTGAGTTATTGGTGTTCACAGCTGGCTTCGTCCGAGTGTCGTCAGATATAAATACCTAGCCTGCGATACTACAGCTTGAAATCCGATAACTCAACTGTCGACAAAGTCACTGGCGCTGGTGCGGTCAACAGAGCCACACCGAATGCATTGTGCAGTGCAGGTGGGCAATTTGCATGCTTTTATGGGTTCAGCCTCATCACTCCTGTTGTAGACGTCACAAATGATATGCGTGTCTCCTTACGCTACCAGGTCTTCTACAACGCATGCAATCTAACCACAGGACATGCATAGGAAATGTTCGTACACGTGGTCAGAGGTTGGCTATGGTTTGAACTTCACTGGATGAACTTGTTCCAAAACAGTTCGGAAACGTCCGGCTCTTGGTCACTCTCCATCCCAGATAATTTCCATAAAATATCACCTGTGCAGCAACGATGGTTGAAAAGTACACGTACGGTTCAGTGGCGCAGCCAGCAATTTCCTCGGTGGGGGACGATATGTTTGGTTTTACGTGGTGAAAATCTCAGAAGTTCTCGTTTGATCTAGTATAGTTTTGGTGTTAAAGGGGGCGGGTCCCTTTGGCCGCGCCTCTGGTACGGTTTGTCTGCAACAATGTTTTTTATAGGTTTGTCCGTCCGGTATTCGGCGACGACTCAATTACTACTCAAATGTTGGAGATTGTGAACAGGCCATCGCACACATGGTCTGGCCCCTTCCCCCTCCCCACCGCTTCCTATGTGATCGACAACAGTCACCCGAAACAGCTTCCATGTGAGAGTCGAGGGGGAAAGTGGAGACTGGCGCGACACCAGCAGGATCAGGTAAGCGTAGATGTACAGCGGACATGGTAACTAGCGGTCCATATGGTGCCGAGGCCACAAGGCCGGCCAGAGGTAGTGCAACACGTCAGTCTTATCTGACGTCTGGTGGCAGTTTGTCGTACCATTTCGACAATGTTCTGCCAAACCGACACACATTAGTTGATAAAGAGAACGGCCGCTACGAACGGTTGAACACCGCACCGTTACCCGTCCGATGTGGGACCGTGAAGCGCTCTGCCACATGATAAAGGTAGGTCGAGTCAGATCGGGTCAAGTCAGGTCAGGTGCTCCCACTCAGATATAGGACGACTGAAATTGGCGAGATACTCACGAGCGCGCATCAAAACATCGACGGAGCACCAAACACGGCGGTTGTTGGACTAAACACCACATGGCATGAAACCAGCAGAAGGCTTAATAGATAACAGCAGGGAAAGCTTACAACAGCGCAACACCAAACAACGGTGGATACCAGGAAAACCTGCGGCGCACACCTGGTGCTGCACGCGTATTTGTCATCAAGTCTCAGACTTCAACGGCTTGAGATCTTGGTGGTTGTGTCCGCAGCTGAAGTACATCGATGACAGAGCCCGGCCGCCAGCTAGCTGGACCAGCCATCGATGACAGAGCCTGGCCGCCCGCTAGCTGGGCCAGCCACTTTGTACCATGGCACTGCTCGCCCTGTCCTCCCCAGTGTCCGATCTATTGAGGGCTCAGCCCAATCTGCTTTGAGCAAAGTTGATAAATATACTTTAATATCACTGACTGTGGGACGAGCGGACGCTCAGCTCGGCTGGTCACCGGCGAACATCAACAGCAGAGACGAACCGGCAACTTGGGCCGGCTGACACCGGTCGGCGCCGGCGGCGACAAGACTAAGCTCAGTGCACTGGCCGTGGTTGCCTGGTGGGGCACGTTCATCCCTGCTCTGGCGGCGCCTCGCCCATCTCCATCGGAGTCGAGCTCTGCATCGACAGCGATTGCAGCGCCGCGCTTGGCGACAGTGGCGCCTCTTGCGGGCCGCCCATTCCCACCGACAGGTGGCGCAGATAGGTGGGCGGCTGCTCCTCCGAGTTGGCACGCCGCGGCGGCGCGCGCGGCGACCGCGGCGGCGCAGCCTCATCCACACTGCCACCGCCACCGTCGCCGAGCTCGTAGCGCGCGTGCGTGCGCATGTGGCGCGTGATCATGTCCCTTCGACACGCCGCGTATGGACACTGCGGACACTTGTACGGCTTTTCACCGGTGTGTGTTCGCTGGTGGGTGGACAGGTGGTCGGAGCGCGAGAACACCTGGCCGCACGCGCTGCACGTATACGGCTTGATGCCGGTGTGCAGCCGCATGTGGCGCGTCAGCATGTCGCTCCGCGCGAACGACCGCTTGCATGTGTCGCACACGTACGTCTTGGACGCGATGTCCGTCGGTTTGTTCTTGTGGCGCGATGCCATGTGCTTGGCGAGCCGGTCGTGCAGCGAGAACATCTGGCCGCACACGGGGCACACGTAGGCCACGTCGACGCCGGCCGGCATCTGCTCCACCACGGGGCACACCTCCAGATTATAGCGCAGCGCCACCGAGTCGCGCGTCGTCGGCGACGCCACGTTGCCATGCACTATGGGGATGGGCGGGTAGAGGCCGGGCGAGCGCATGCGCAGCAGCGGGTGAGTGACGAAGCGCGGTGTCGCCGCGTCCGACCCGCTGCCGGCCGAGCTGAGCCGGCCGGAGCGTAGCGACAGGTCGAGCGGCGAGTCCTGCGGCGACGAGTGGTCCGACTCGAGCGAGCCGGACTTGCCGGGAATGTGGAGCGGCCTTGGCGCGGCGCGCCGCCGCTGGCCCTGGCGCAGCACGGAGCCACGCGCCGCCGGCGGCCGCTCCAGCCAGCAGCTGAGGTCCGAGTCAGAGCGGCTGCGCCGGTGGTACAGCTCGCTCAGCTGCGACAGGTACTCGACCGGCAGTGGCGACTGTGACAGCGGCGTACCCGGACTGACGGGCGTGCAGGGCGAGACTGGCGAGCCGGCCAAGCCGCCGCCCAGCAGCCGACTATGCACCTCCAGTCGGTCTCCGCTGTCCATGCCGGCCGTGCACTGCGCGCACGCGCAGAAGGTAAACTTATGCGGCTGGTGTGCTGCGGCACTGGCGGCCGTCGTCTGCTGGTCGCACGGTAGCACGTGCAGCCGCACGGTAGGCGGTGAGCAGATGGCGCGCGCGCGCTCCTCCAGCCGGCCGTCGCCGTCGAAGTCTGGCTCCTCCTTGATGCGGAACGTGTTGAACGCGCCTACCCGCGGTGAATCCTGGTTGACGAGCGGGCTGTCGAGCGACGAGTGTGGCGACTTGGACGACACCGGGGAGAACACATCCTCATCTTCCTCAGAGATGGCGCGGCACGCGTACCGCTCGCTGTCCATGCTGTCAAACCGGAATACGTCAGCGCTCACAACACGCGGACTGCGCAGTACACCGTCGGTTCGCGGCCGTGGCGCCAGGGGCGCTGCCGTCGCGCCGACCTCGCTCGCCTCATCGTCCGGTCGCTCCGACTCCGACTCTCCGAGCGAGAACATAGGTGGCACTAGCGACGCAACGCGACCTAATGCAGACGGCACTGTGCGCGGCGCGTCGGCGTCGGCGTCCACTTCGGAGATGATGAGCTTCTGGAGCACGTTGTCGACACGACGTCGTTTGGTCAGGCTCTGCTGGCGCTGGCCACTGGGCTGGACGACCAGCTGAGTCATGGTCAGGTGGCCGGACCAGGCGCGGCGGCGACCGACCGCGCCACAGGCATCCCGCCGCCGGCCACTCAGCCGGGCGACCTCGACCTCTGGGGGCAGAGAGGTACATGTCGTCAGATCAGGGCAGAGAGGTACCTCTTGACGCCAGAGCACATAAATGGCAGATTAGGCAGATTGTGGAGAGGTTTGTCCTCTCGAGGCCAGGACACAAATGGGCTGGGTTAGCTAGACGGATTTTTGCGGGTTAACCTGTGGGCGTACCTGCAATGCTGGAGTATGTGGACAAATAGGAATGGTTCCAGGGAGGCCACCAGCCGCAAGATGGTCTGATTGGGAGCAGAATTTGCCTTTATTCATGACTTGCAGAAAAACTGAACACATTTTATGAAGCCTATGCTATGTTATCATGCACATCGGAGGGGAAGGGGAATCCGCCCACCCCTCCTGTTTGTCGAAGACGCCTCATAAACGGGCACGGATATTGCAATGATAGCTTGTGCATCATTGCAAATTGGTACGCTCATCGTATTTAAGAATATGTTTTGTTTTATATCCGTTGGTAAATATATAAACTGCGGAGTTTCGAAGTCCACCGACCGGCTGCAGGCCGGGCTCCTCAAACGTTTCGTCGGCGCGGTGACGCGGCGGAGTGGCACGCCGGGCGATCGATCGACCTCATATGGCTTTGAAGGCATTGACCCAATGTCGTAAAATTTACATTACAGAGTTAACTGCATGCGTAATGTCCCCAACAAATGTTGTGTCTCTAGTTTCCATAGTTTCCGAGATATCAGAGGCTGGTCAGAATCCGTCTCCTAGACGAAATTTACAGCGACGTCTAAAATTATATATTTTGCCCCCCCCAACCAGCTGGCTGTATCTCCCCTGTGGACAAAGAGTGCGCTATCTGGATCCGTCTAAATGTGCCATCCTGCTGCAGGCTGCAATTTCCGGTCACGTGAGTTTCAGAATTACCAATATAAGATATCATTATGGGCGCTGGACGAGCAACAAGAGGCCAATTGATTCAGCTTAAATGATTGCTGCACTCATGCCGAAATCGGTCTGATCTGCCGAATATCGTGCCCGCTGTTCACTAAAACTATTCAATACTTAATGCACTCTGCCGAGTGAGAGTAGGTGTCAAGGGGTGTTACGGTCAATCTTGTCTCAGTTTTCCGCTTCCCAGCTTCTCCACGCAGTTGATGGCGAAAGAGCTGTTCAACGAGTGACTCGCCATTGAACTGACGCAGGCCGTGCAGTCGCCCGGCCTCCGGGCACCCAGGTCCCGGCTGCAGTGATGCCATGATAGCGCAGACCCCGGCTTCCTGGTGATTGTCTTCAGATGTGCAAAGAACTACTGCCAGAGATACTCATGAGGTGAGTCCCGCCACATTTACAGGGTCAGGAGAAAATGGTCCAAGAAAGTAAGTGCAGAAAAGCGGGCGTATCTATCCCCGCATCTCCAGCAATATTTTGACACGATGCATCGGTTTATACCTGGAATGACTCACCCTAGTCCAAGTATGGCTTCGTTTATACCAAGAAAGACTTGAGAGAGTGAGGGAGCGAGCGCGAAAGCGAGAGAGCGGGAGAGCAACAGGAGCAAATATCTGCTGCAAATTCGGCTAAAGAGAAGGATGTAGTTTATGAAGCATTAAGACTGAAAAGATATTCCCGGCGTCGCAGTCAGCAAGCTTTACGCCGCTACGCTTCCGTCAACATCGCGTGGTTCGGCTTGCTTACGGTCACTTCGAAGAAGACTAAGCAATTTGTAGTTGTATTTGTATTTATTTGCTCGATCGTACACGGGTAATCCCATTAACCCGGTCTTCCCGGTCAGATCTCCATATCCCGTCTCAGGGGGGGTCATTATAAGCTTCTTCTAATCTCCAAACTATGCGTTACACGAAAACGAAAGTGATGTCATCGCAAAGCTCTTGACGAGTAGGGCCCGAAACCACCCAAAAAATTGTATCCCCTAAAAATGATATCACTATGGGGAGTCTATGGGATCACGACTGAAGTTATATTTTGGACTCTGTGAAGTTCATTTTGAGGTAGATTGAAGAAAAAATCTAGAATCAGAAAAGAAGGCGAAATCGATCATGATCCCAAAATGTTAGCCCACCCAAAATGAACATCTTAATTTTTGGGATAATTACAAAATTTTGGTTTTCAATTTTCCTGACATTTTCTTTTTCTAATGGGTAGCGCGCACCGGGTGTTGAGTGAACTTTCCCTCTTAAAAATTGCTTGATTTAGTCACAATCTTCGATCTTAGCCCAATATGCGAATATAATAATCATATAATGTCATAATGCAACACAAATAAGTCATCAAAAATTTAAGAAAACGATCACATATTTCTCTGGTGCGTTTTGTTACATCCCTAAAGATAAGCAAACGCTGAAAGTTTCATTCAAATATCTTGATCTGCTCCCAGGAGGCCCTCTGAAGATTGTGTGCACTGGAGGGGGAGGGGTGGATACTGCCCCCTAAGATCTCGGCTCCAATTAAAGGTAGAATAACGAAAGTTTCAGGGTAGATGGCTATGATGGTTAACTATATTGCATGCAAATGTCATAACCTTAGGTAATATCTCCAAGGTCAAATCATGTCACATATGTCACATTTTACTTGTTTTGCGTGGCTTGGCTTGACACTGTTATGGATCGCTGCGATTATGTTTAAATGCTCCAAAATGGGCATCAATGATGTTCTGGACGTTACTAATGACACAATACCGATCATAGATCCGGCATTTGACCTCAAGCCACCTATATATCAGCACTTGGTCGCAGTGTTAAAATAATGGTTTTTCATTAGGTGTGAGATGTTGAAACGAGCACAATAGGATGTCAAAATCTGCCATGTAATTAGTGTCATTTAAAATGTTTTTGATGCCTTTCAGACTCAAATTTGAGCCAATGGCATACTTATAACTGTATCTTTATCACTTGTTTTGAGATTCATAATTTAGAAAGTGCTATATTCGGTATAGTTAAAAAAATACCTATGCTATAAACTGGTATTGTATGCCATATCACATTAGAAGTACTCCCTTTACCTGAAATTGCATTGTACAATTTTGTGTATCAACATCCCTTATCGAGACCATGAGCATGCCACTTATCAATGAGATACTGTTAGAAAGGACACATGAAGACGTCATAAGCACGCATGAAGAAGCAGGATGTCGATACTTCTTGGATAAGGATGTCGATTGAGTGTTCAGAAAGTGGTATATTCCACCCTACTTCACGAATAATTTATCATTGCTTGGTCGGGTCAGTTACCGGTTCCAGTTACATATGCGTTCATGACAACCTACCAGTTGACCAAGTTTGGTTCCATTGACTTGTCATAAACTTTGCCTGACTTGATCTCAGTGACCTAGCATGACCTTGAAACAATATAATATAAGAATATACATCAAACAAGTCGATAGTATTGCCAAAAACACTTCCCTTTTTCCGATATATGAGAAGCGCATCAGCGCCGATTTTTGTGGTCTGGCGCTACTAAACGTTTTTATTTTGACGGTATCTAACTGGAAAAAAAAATCGGCCGATGTTCGTTTCCTTGTTTTAAGCGACGCGCCGGACATTTCTAAGCAGGCACACAAAATGGCGCATATCAATCAGTAAAATCGGAAGTTATTTACGAAAACCCGAAGGGGTGGGCATATTTGCCCCCCCCCCCCCTCCAGTGCGCGTATTAAAGCGTGACGACTGATTGAACGTTTTTTGGAGGCGACCTCACTTCACTTTGAAACAGCCAGTGACCGTGGATGGCCTGACCTCAACATCTTTACACAACATGCCAAATTGATGTGGGAGAAGCTATGCTAAATTTCCGCGCGCTGTTTCTTTACTATCCGCGGAAGACCATGGGGGGGGGGGCGTAAAATGATCTCCTCCAGAGAGTTAATGCAAGAAGTCATGAATGCAAATATGCATAAACGCGGTTTCATACACTAAATCTCAGACATCAATAGACTACAAAGCACGAGCATACTAAGTCACTCTTGCTCGTAACTTTCCGAAAGTGTCATGAAACAAAATCATCGCCCGGGCGTATTCTGAGATATTCATTCACCGCTTCAGGCGTTCTTAGAAATAGGTCATCCATTACGGTACACACCCGTGCATGGCACACGTGGAAGAGGGACAGATGCCGAACGATTCGCACAGGCGTAGACAATGAGAAAGAGGTTATCAAGAATGGCGAGTCAATCCTACCATGGTGCACATTGCGGATGAACTTGAGGACGTGCTGCACCCTGCGTGTCTCAACCGTGAGCATTTTCAGTCATTTCAATGCCCGAATCATTTTCTAAAAGCATAGCATTCAGGCATTCAAGCATAGCATGCTAAAAGCATTCAGGCTGCCATCAGGCAGCCTACTGACCTCCACCAAGTGGCATATTGACCACTACTGACCTCCACCAGGTGGCCTACTGACCTCCACCAGGCGGTCTACTGACCTCCACCAGGCGGCCTACTGACCTCCACCAGGTGGACTACTGGCCTCCACCAGGTGGTCTACTGACCTCCACCAGGCGGCCTACTGACCTCCACCAGGCGGCCTACTGACCTCCACGAGGTGGCCTACTGACCTCCACCAGGTGGCCTACTGACCTCCACCAGGTGGCCTACTGACCTCCACCAGGTGGCCTACTGACCACCGGGCGGCCTACTGACTTCCATCGTGGAGGTGGAATGCAGAAAAGCCTCCTCAGTGGTGCAGACACTCACAGAAACTCCAAACCAGAAACAAATTATGTCAAGAAGGAATCCTCTGAGGAAGCCCGAGCCGATGGTCCATATACATATCGATATATACACTCACGCACATATATAGACATATATCAAATATAACCCGTAATACATACTATACATAATTTATGTTTATGTAATTTTATGTGATATACCAAGACGTCGTTTTCGTGTTTAGTTGCGGCCGTAGATTACGTATATGTAGATGTCAATATGCCACCAGGTGGCATATTGACCACCATTAACCTCCACCAAGTGACATACTGACCTCCACCAGGCGGCCTACTGACCTCCACCAGGTGGCATATTGACCACCATTAACCTCCACCAGGCGGCCTACTGACCTCCACCAGGCGGCCTACTGACCTCCACCAGGTGGCCTATTGACCACCACTGACCTCCACCAGGTAGCATATTGACCACAACTGACCTCCACCAGGTGGCCTACTGACCTCCACCAAGTGACATACTGACCTCCACCAGGCGGCCTACTGACCTCCACCGCGTGGCCTATTGACCACCACTGACCTCCACCAGGTGGCATATTGACCACAACTGACCTCCACCAGGTGGCCTACTGACCTCCACCAGGTGGCACATTGACCATCACTGACCTCGATCACGTGGCATATTGACCACCACTGACCTCCACCAGGTGGCCTACTGACCTGCACCAGGCGGCCTACTGACATCCACCAGTTGGCATATTGACCACCACTGACCTCCACCAGGTGGCATACTGACCTCCACCAGGTGGCCTACTGACCTCCACCAGGTGGCATTTTGATCACCACTGACCTCCACCAGGTGGCATATTGGCCACGACTAACCTCCACAAGGTGGCCTACTGACCTCTACCAGGCGGCCTACTGACCTCCACCAGGTGGCATATTGACCATCATTAACCTCCACCAGGTGACATACTGACCTCCACCAGGCGGCATGCTGACCTCCACCGCGTGGCCTATTGACCACCATTGACCTCCACCAGGTGGCATATTGACCACAACTGACCTCCACCAGGTGGCCTACTGACCTCCACCAGGCGGCCTACTGACCTCCACCATGTGGCCTACTGACCTCTACAAGGTGGCATATTGACCACCACTGACCTCCACCAGGTGGCCTACTGACCACACATTCGGTTATGCATGACTGAGACATTGGGTATGGCTCATGGATGCAGCACATTCAAGTGTCGGATGTACAATCTTAGAGTTTGACCGATGTTCACAAGATATTGTTTTGACTTTGCACTATTGCCATCTACGGGGTATCGAATAAAATCTTCCTGAATACATTCATCGCATGGACATTAGAGCCGAATAATCTACTATCGGGCAAGAAAGCAGCAGACCTAAGCATGTCAACTTCAAGGTCAACGTTTGTCCTCGGGTCAAGGTAACACTAACATTACGACGTATTTGAAAATTACGGGGTACCGGATGACATCTTCCTGAATGCATTTATCGGATGGACGAACTTATCGGATTTATCGGTCAACGAATACTTTAGCATTAAGCCCTATGGGAAAATTACCGGGTGCTGAATAACATCTTCCGGAGTATAATTTATCGCATGGATACTGACGTCGAATATTCTCCCACCGAGCAAGGAAGCAGCGAGCATGTGATCTTCAAGCTCAACATTTGACCTCAGGTCACGATTGATGGAATTCAGAAAATTAAAGTGGTCCACTGGGGTACCGCATGTTGGCGAAACGAAGCACTAAATGTAGACTATCTTAACACTGATGCATGCACAATGGACACAAGAAACAGCACAATGTGTGACCTGACCTCTATCGGTGACACACTTCATCAATTAGCGTCCCATGGAGCAACGCATTCAGAAACGCATTCTCCAATGTCCTCCGATTCGTCTGAAAATTTTACACAACCTTCGCAGCCGTACATGCACCACAACACGATTTGTTTTGCTACGACGAACCCTTTCACTTGCAAAGGACAAAGGGTGAACGAGTCAAATCTGGGGTACCGCACAACTTGCCGAATAATTCACTTATTGGAATGATCCAAACGCTTGTGCGACCACTAACAAGGTGGCATGCAGCACACGAAATGACCTGGTCAGTCAAGGTCACCATTTGATCTTAGGCCAACAAATTATTTAGCATTACGCCCTAGCGTAATGCTAAAGTATTCGTATTGCACAAGCATTTGGATCATTCTAAAAAGTGAATTTTCTGAATGAATCTGAGTTTCTAACTGCGTTGCTTAATGGGACGCTAGTGCTACCTGATGAATTGTGTCACCGATGGTTGGTTATTTGGGCTTAAGGGCGCTCCGACTACGAGGTCATTTAGCACCCATTGTGTCACCGATGGAAGTCAGGTCACGCAGTGTGCTGTTTCTTGTGTTGATTGTCCGTCGGTTTTTGTACGACGCATTCAGCCGCTAGGTCATAGAGCGTCGCCAACCTCTCACGCCGATTGGTCGCGGGTGGACTCGGTAAATGCCGCCAGTTGCGAGATTCGAACCAACAATCTTGCGATCAAGAGTCCGACGCTCTACCGACTGCGCTACCGCGGCCCCCAATTCTTCTTCTTCTTCTTGTGTTGATTGTGCATGTATCAGTGTTAAGATAGACTACATTTTGTGCTTCGTTTGGCCAACATGCGGTACCCCAGTGGACCACTTGATTTTTTTAAATTAAATTTTATCAATCCTGACCTGGGGTCAAACGTTGACCGTGAGTTATCCGGTACCCCGTAATTTTCCAACACGGCGAAATGTTAGTGCTATCTTGACCCGAGGTCAAACGTTGACCTTGAATGTGACATGCTTGGATGTGCTGCTTTCTTGCCCAATGGGAGATTATTCGGCGTCAATGCCCATGAGATGAATATATTTCGGAAGATATTATTCGGTACACAGCAGATGGCAATAGAGCAAGGTCAAAACAATATTTTGTGAGAATAGGTCAAACTTTGAGATTGTACATCCGCCACTTGAATGTGCTGCATCCATGAGCCATACTCAATGTCTCTGAGTTATTTCGTGGTGCCAAGTAGAATATTGTGGATATTATCAGGTATCCAAGAATTTGCATAATTTCTATTTGTGGGATTTTTTTTGCGAACGGGGATGGATCGGTGACCATGGTGGCCATTTTGTTCGATGTGCTCTATGTACGTGCTATGTAGACTGTTACCTGGAAAAATAAGTATATCCAATGTGTCACCATGATTATATTCGGTACCCCATACATAGATATAGTGCATGAGTAAAATCAACTTTGGTGACCTGAGGTCAAACAGTGACACTGAAGGTCACGTAATTCGATGCGCTGCATCTTTGATGGACAGCAGACATCTAGGCGCTGGAATCATTCGTTTAAGTGAAATACTTTGCATTGCATGCAGTACCCCGTTTTTGACACGAATGATCTTTCTTGACCTCTTGAGATGAATCTGCTCGTCCTACTGAATAATTGTTGTTTGCCTTACTTTGGCAGGCGACAAAGATGATATTCTTAAAATATGATGGAAATTGGAGAGTATGCGAATAGGATGTTGAATGCGAATGCGAATGCGTTGCTAATATCATGAACATCTGCCTGCACCCAAAGCGGAGCTCATGGCTTGACCCCCAGAAGTTCACGCCTGCCGAAAATCAAACATTATTGTAGTGTTCTACACAACTGTTGTAAACCGCTTACAGATCCATGATGATGCTCCCCTGCCGCCATCCATGCTGTCATTATCTGTACGACAGAGGCATTGTAGAATTCGTCAATGGCGACCCTGAAGTCAACAGTGAATGTTGTTCCCACTGCAGGGGCGTCGATTTGTATCCTTTTGTGGGCGCCATGGCCCCACCAATGTTGATCTTGCCCCCCCATGTTGATTTGCCCCCCCCCCCCAATAACCTATGCTATTTTATGCTCATGAGAAAGCTAAAGGGAAAAAATGAAAAACACCATGCTAAGTAGAAACATTGATGTTAACCAGCACATTTTGTACTGAAAAGAACCAGATTTGGATTAGATAGTGGACTGACTCTCCACCTTTTGCTGAAAAATGTAAAATTGTGTGCGAAAAACAAAAAAATAGCTGGATTTCCGTCCTCCGTGGAAGTACAGCTTACATCATAAATGTTGACATTAGCGATGCTGATGCATTTTAAACCAGATTATCTGAGAAAAAATATGCTAAGTAACTAAACAACAATTACATGGTCATACTGATGCTTGTATACACCACCAATGGCAAAACCACATGCATATGGAGCTTGAACATGATTAATTCCATTCTCAATTTCCAGTCATTGTCAAACTTGCATGCAAATCATGGTTATCATTGAGATTGTGGCTATACGAACTATAATTATCTTCAGCAACCTACCCATCACACCATCAGCTTGATATTTACCAAGGTATCTACCTACATGCCCAATGACAATTTGCATGCATTCAATATTGATATGGGGCAACCCAATCTGCCAGCCTATGAAAACATGAGAGAAAAGTCAGCAAGAAGCCGTATAGACACCTCATTATAATTGATATTCCTGAACAAAGCAATGGGTATTAAGCTATGGCCACACATGACTTCCGAAACAAGCCCTATAGAGTCATGCAAACCCAGTGTCTGGTAGCGCGCATTATGCCACCCACGATACTATTAACTATTACCTTAGAAGGTACACCAAAGTTCGCCTTCAAGCTTTGGTGACGTCATAGTTTTTATTTCTCTTATATTGCAGAAATTAGTAGCATCAGGCGTGTTTCAATTTCACTGCGCATGAGACAGTAAAAGCATTTGTAAATTTTAAATTTTCAAAGTTTAAAGAACCTAACCCAGTCAAACCTAACCTATCATAAGTTGCTGTTGAATAAAAATTGATTGGCAATTTTGCAGTTAAAGGTGATTTTTTTGTTTGAATTTTTCTTCAGAATAACATGTTCATGACGGTTGACCATGATGATGGGACCACTTATTTCGGTGCAATTTCATTTTATTTTAATTTGATTAAAAAATTGACAAATTTTCCAACTTAAAAAACCTAAACCAAACTACCCTAACCAAACCTAACCAATTTGTTTGCTTTATGGTGACAAATGTGTGTAAAATCTTTTATTGGTTGGTTGGTTGGTTATTTGGGCTTACGGCCGCATTGACTGCGTTGGTCATACAGCGCCCATACAACTTTTCTTGTTCCCACCTTAAAGCACAATAATACCCAAAAGTTTCCCCAAAAAATTTGCAAACATGTTTACAACAAATATAATTTTTTCTTCAAAAGCAGCTTAGGTTAGGTTAGGCTGGGTTAGGTTTCTTTTTTAAGGTTGAGAATTTTCAGAAAATAAATGAATTGACATTCGTATTTTTGTATTTTTTGTTCTCAAAAGATAGGTTAGGCTAGGTTAGGTTAGGTTTTGTTGCATTAAAAAAAAACATTTATGTTTATGCTATGTTACCGAACTCAAAGCCCTTTTTGGCATTATTTTGCTCACAACCTGAAAAGTAAGCATTTGCACAGACAATAAGTGGGTCCAATCATCTTAGTCACCTTCATAAACATGGTTTTCTGCAGAAAAATTTATTTAAAAAAAGGAAACAAAAAGAACACCCTAAACTGCACAGTTACCAAATAATTCGCAGTTTTGGGGGGAAACTTTTTTGGAAAAGTTTTGAAAAGTTTTCCAACTTGAAAAGCCTAAACTAACCTAACTTAACCAAACCTAACCCATCTGTTTGCTATATGGAGGTAAATGTGTGTAAAAACTTGTCTTGTTACCACCTTAAAGCACAATAATACCGGTTTGGCTAGGTTAGGCTCGTTTAGTTGTTTAACTTTGAAAAAAAAAATTTCACAAATTTTCAAAATAAAATAAAATCGGAAATTTTCCTTCAAAAGCAGCTGACGTTAGGTTCGGTTAGGTTGGGTTCGGTTGTTCAATTGATAAAATTTTCAGGATATATATTGCTTAATTTTTGTTTCATTTTTTTCCCCAAAGGGAGGTTAGGATATGCTAGATTAGGTTTTGTTGGTTATGGTTATTAGGCTATGGTATGGATTCACTAATGAGTGAATCCGTACAATTCCCACTGGAGTCTAAAAGCTACATCATAACCTTACTTCTATAACGTATATCACAAGAACCCATCTCGATTCTACTGCTCACTCAGGACACCATAGAAGTCAATGAATGAAAGTGTTACTTAATTACCTGCATTGCTAATGTGAACAGAAAGAAGTCTTTTGAACCATATGCAAATGTAGCAACACCTTCACAGTGCTGCTCCATCCACATCCAATTCCAACCTTGACCAAACTTCAGGAGCGCATCCGTATCCAAAGCAGCCTGCGGAAGAAGGTATGTATTGCAGCAAAAGTACTATGATCTGAATTCCATGGTATCCCTGTTGCCTAATAGTCCATCCTTGCCTATCCATGTAGGAGATGTTTAACTTTCCTCAAACTGTCTGGAGAACTTGGGAGTTGAAATTACTTGTGAGTGATGAAGCAGATGAGTTATTCCTGTATGTTTATGCTGCATAATTGCATGGCACAGTGGCATGCCGAATGGGGAGGGGACATTGTGGGCAGCTTCCTCCCTGACAGGTTGTGGGACCCCCAAGAATCGCGTCGAGCTCCGGAAAAAATTGCGCCAGTCTCCTTAAAAATCCAGTTTAGCCCCCAATAATCGTACTGGGGCCCGAAAAATCACATTGGGGGCTAAAAAGTCGCGCAAGAAATCCTGAAAAGGACGTGGGGCCTCAAAAGTTCCCGCCTGGGCCCCTGAAAATCACGCTGGGGGCTCAAAAGAGTCGTGCTGGGGTTCAAGAAAGTCACGACGGAGGCCACAAATGGCCGGGCCCGGGGCCCCGGAAAGTCACGCTGAACCTAGGGGTACCAATAATTATCGTCCGGGTCCCTGACAATCACGCTAGGGGCATGACATGTCGCACCGGGGCTCCAAAAGTATCATTGTGATCGCCCAGCAAATGAAGCCGGGGCAACGAAAAACAGTCCCGACATGGAAAATCACTGGGTCCAAATAACCGCTCCAAAAGCCCACAAAACGTGTTGGGCCCCCAAAAGCCTGTCCTAGCCACTAAAGCTTGCGCTTGAGATCCGAACAAGTGACCACGGGGCCCCAAATATCGCGTTCGGGACCCAAAATTCCGTCGGTAGTCCCAAAATTGAATGTGGGTAATCCAAAGCGTACCGAGTTTCGCAAAAAGCGACAGGGCACTAAAATATGCGCTGCAGCTCGAAATAAACACGCCGGGAGCGCTAAATAAAAACATAACGAAGGCCCTCAAGGCACACCAGGGTCATGAGACCACACGGGGCCTAAAAAACAGGCTGGGCCCTCAAAAAGGGAATTGATCATAAACAAGGAACAAACAGACTGGGCACTAAATAAACACATCGGCGTCTTCGAAAGCGCGCCGATACCTCAAAAATATTATCGGTGTATAGAGCAGCAACAAAGCTGTAAAAAAGAGCCCGGTCTCAAACATGTGCCGAGCCCTTAACACAAATTGGCTGGAGCCCTAAAACACATCCATAGAAGAAGAAAAACGCAACGGGTAAAAAAAGGAACACCTAGCTCGGGTCACGGCTCGGTAGCCAATATAGGAGCTTATTTAACCAAAGAGATGAGGTGCATCAAAGGTCAGTGTGCCTCCGGATTTCTTAATCACGAGAAAATGTGGGAAGAAGAGAACTAATACATCGAATTGAATGGATCGATTTTTTTCCCCAGTGAGCCGCATTACCAAGCATTCCACATGTCAAATGTGGCACAAGACTATCACGTGACAGTAATTAGCAAAACGTGGGAGACCTAGCAGAAACCGGAGAAGCGCACGTAGAGTGGCGAATGCGTCGACTGCGCAAGGCGGGTGTACACGTGCACGAACGTTGGCGTTTTGGCGAACGGGCGTTATTAATTGGAATGCCTGATATCGGCAAATTTTATATTTTTGAGTCATTTGTTCAGGTGTAATTTTAGCAGTGTGAGGTGACTTTTCAAGGGATACCAAAATAAAAACCTTCACGCAGGATGGGATGAGTTAGGGTTGAAATCCGGTGATTCAGAAATAATGGTGGTCGATTTGCCCCCCCCCCCCACAGGACAGTTAATTTGGTCCCTAATTATTATATAACAAAATATAAAGAACCACCTTTGAATTTGTTTTGTGGAAATCCGGGAACCTTTTTAACGGGGGTAGGTGGGCACCTTCCAAATCAGTTTGCCGCCTCTCGTAAATCCTAGGTACGCCACTGCCATGGCATGACATCATTTGACCTGTTGATAGCTATAATCCGCCGCAATGGACGGTGTACTCCGCGGCCCCGGTCCGCCACAGTGGACGGTGTGCTCCGCAGCCCCGGTCCGTTACAATGGACGGTGTACTCCACGGCCCTGATCCACCACAGTGGACGGTGTGCTCCGCGGCCCCGGTCCGTTACAATGGACGGTGTACTCCACGACCCTGATCCGCCACAGTGGTCGGCTTACTCGGCGATCCTGATCCACCACAGTAGATGATGTACTCCGCGGTCCTGATCCGCCACAGTGGATGCTATGCTTCGCGGCCCTAGTCCGTCATAGTAGGTGTGCCCCACGGCCCCGGCCCACCACAGTGCACGGTGTACTTCGCGACCCTGGTTTTCCACAGTTGATGATGTACTCCGCGGCCCTGGTCCGCCACAGTGGACGGTGTGCTCCGCGGCTCCGGTCCGTTACGGTGAACCATGTGCTCCGCGGCACCGGTCCCCCAGAGTGGATGGTGTGCTTCGCGGCTCTGGTCCGCCATAGTAGAAGGTGTGCTCCACAGCCCGGGTCCGCCACAGTGGACGGTGTGCTCTGCGACCCTGGCCCGCCACAGTGGACGTCAGGGTCGAAAAAAACTGGCTTTTCCTGGATTTTGTAATCCATAGGATTATCCTCTTCACAAAATTATCCTCCATGCCGTTTCCTCCATGTGTTTTCAATTTGGACGTCTGATGGTGTTAGTCGACAATTAATTGCCCCGTGGTAAAGTGCTCAAGATTCACCTGAAGCTTCAAAGTGAGATTCTGATGCCAAGGTTTGAGGGAAACTATCCTCTCCGTATTCCATCACTCAGAAATTGTCCTCTCCTCATCCAGGATTGCAAAGTATAAATCCAACCCTGGTAGGCGGTGCGTTCTCCACGGCGCTGGTCAGTCACAGTGAACTGTGTGGGATTAGTCACGGCTTTGCATCATCTTTCCGAGCAGTTTTGTGTGCATTAGTTGTCACTTTCTCCGCATTCTACCGTTCACCTTACCATCAATAGGTACCAATGTCACCCATGCATTCATATTTCCCAATTCGTCACAGCCATTTAATCTGCTTAAGACACAGCTGCTCTTGCTGTGCATTTCGATCGATGGATATTGATGCCATCAGAAAAGCAAATTTTGTCAGCAACGAGACTGACCTTACTTCCACTAGGGTAATGATTACAGGTATTGACAGCAGCGCGGCCAGAAATGCTTTTAGGTGCGGCACCCTTGTGGCCGCCTTATTCGTGTCCCTCGCACCTATATGAAGAATCCTTACATCTGCCATGTGTTTCTAGTGTCCGACATTTTGCACCTCTTTATATTTGCTCTTTATATGCTTAATATTTGCTTTATATAATGAGGTCCGTTCACACGAAGTCGGGTCATCTCGGATCATTGTTTGTTCACACAATGTCATGGTGTACTACTTCGGTGGCTCTAAAACCGAATTAAAATTTAAATTCACAAGGAACAGTAGCATTCGGCATAAGACGACATTGCGGGCGCAATGTCGCCAAGGCAGCTGACGCGAACAAAAATCCCAACTCCACACACAAGACGGCAGTGTAGAATATGCATAATACTTGACCTGACCTAACACCATTGACATTGTCACATATTTGAAAGCAGAATGTCTATATCATTCTTATATCATGTTCTGCACAAAAAGTTTTCCCCTTACTGCGATAAGAAGAGATAATTTGACCTGACCTCCGTTTAGTAACCTTGACCTTGATTGAACTTTTTGGAAAGCAGAGTTAATTGATTTGATGAAAGAACAGTATGATCTGGATTTGGTGCTGCTATGCTGCAATTACTGCGAATGGTGGCATTTTGGAGATTTGGGAATATTATCCTCCTTGGTTCATCCCAAGTCAATTTCAAGGGGAATTAGAAATCAAATTGGTGAATGAGGTGAAGAAGGCAAACATGGTCGGGTCCAAGCGCCACCAAAGGTATAGAAAAATCCGCACTACCTTTTGGAAGGAAAGGATTACAAGTACTAACAGGGTTGCAGTGAAAATGCTCCTGTTGCGACACACCTGGTGCGGGGCCCATTCCAATTCCACCGAATTGAGAACTGTTTTCAATTCTGACATTATTCCTACTTTCCGAAGTTTTGTACTTTTTATTTCCGACTCTAGCAAAGAAACCATTCGAGCCGACACATTCATTTCAAAACCGTCAGATGGCACTTCTGGGAATCTCCTGGGCTGACCTCTTCGGACTCCTTGGCCGTGACCGGAAAGGCATGTACCCAGTGTCCTATTCTTGCTCTTGGCTGCGCCATTGGGTAAGGGCGAGTCCACTGTATGACACTGTAGTCGCATGCTATGACTGCTATGCTAAGTTTGTATGTCGACATGTGCTGTGTACTGCTCTTTTGCTTACGTGACTTCACCTGTTACTGGGTGATTTTGCTCGTTGGCGAGGATGCTGAATAAACATAAGCATACACATCGTCAAATTAAATAATCAGAATTATTGAGGTCTGAAAATATAGTGGGCGAAATCCGATGAGTTTTTGGTTGGGGGGGGGGGGGGGGTGAAGTACGCTGACACTTCGTCCCCCCCCCCAATGTTTTTTAAAAAATAGACACCCTTGTCCCACTGTCATTTCTGCGTGGCCATACACAGTTTTTGTGGGAAGACATATGCGGCTCATCATGGATACAAACAGACGAAGAGACGGCCGAATCCAGCGCATTTAGGTTTCGAGGAGAAACGACTGTCTGAAGAGTGGGCCCACCGAGACGTAGGCCATCACGGTGTAAGCATGCCATGTGCGACATGCCATGTGCCGTATGTCATGTGCCGCATCCCATGTGCCGTATGCCATGTGCCGCATGCCATGTGCCGCATGCCATGTGCCGCATGCCATGTGCCGCATGCCATGTGCCACCACATGCATGCCGTATGTCGTCCGCCACCACATGTATGCCGTATGCCGCATGTCACCAGATTCCAGTATGCGCTGGCAGTAAGACAATGTGAGACAACGCGCGAAAGCTTCGAGACGCAGCCGCTAGAGCGGCGACACATGCGCGTAGGATTTGAATTGCTCGCCTCATTGGCCGCACCCATGCATTTGGTTTGTGAAGAGTGTGGGATTCGAATAGTAGAAGCTTGGTGAAGTCGATTACTTGGTGTTTGTGATTTCCCAGCTAAGTTACTGGTGTTGCCGATAGGTAATGCCAACGTCTGAGTAAAGCGCACCAAGGGTGTATCTAGGAATGTCATGGCGGGACTTGTCTGGAGGCGCGCCATCCCCTCGGAGGGGCTCCACGACCCGTGGGTGCACTCGACAATACTGAAGGGGTGCGTTTGTTTGTTCTCAAAGGGGGCCCTGTCCTCTTAGACAGACACCTTAGACTGAACAAATAAGTTGAGCGGGGGAGGTGTCGGGGTGGACTCAGGCCTTCCATCGGTGCTTTTTCTCGGTCCAGTTGGGCGGCCTTTCCTTGAGTGGCACATGCCCAGGGGCGTCGATTTGTATCCTTTTGCGGGGGCCATGGCTCCCCCAATGCTGATCTTGGCCCCCCAATGTTGACTTGGGCCCCCCCCCCCCCCAATAACCCATGCTATTTTTATGCTGATAAAAAGCTAAAGGAAAAAAGAAGAAAAACACTGTGTTAGGTACATAGAAAACTTAGTTGATGTTAACCAGCATATTTTGTACTGAAAAAGAACAGATTTGGATTAGATAGTGGACTGAGTATCCAACTTTTGCTACACAATTCAAAATTATGTGCAAAAAAAAACAAAATAGCTAGATTTCCCTCCACTGTGCAAGGAAAACTTACAGCATAAAATGTTAAGATTCGCTGATGATGCATTTTAAACCAGATTGTCTTTTTAAAAAATGTTAAGCCACAAAACAACAATTGGATTGTCATACTGATGTTTGTACACACCACCAATGGCAAAACCACACGCATATGAGCTTAAACAGGAAAAAAACCCATTCTTAATTTCCAGTCATTGTCCAACTTGCATTGTCCAGTGAACAACAATGACGATCATCATTGAGATTGTGGATATGCAAACTATGATTATCTTCAGCAGCCCACCTATCACACCATCCGCTTGATATTTACCTAGGTACCTACCTACATGCCCAATGACAATGCTTGCATTCAATATTGATATGGGGAAAAACGAGAGCCATGTGTGGGCAAATCTGCCAGCTTATGATACCATGACAGAGAAAAGTCAGCAAGAAGCTGCATGGCCACTGCATTATAATTGGTATTCCTAAAAGAATTATACAAGAAATAGCCTAGAAATATACAAGAAATCTTGCTATACAAGAAATAGCCTTGACAAGACCAATATCTCGTACGCCGCAAAAACACCATTATTAAACGCCGCAAAAATACAATTATTTTCAAAGGTACACCAAAGTTTGCCTTCAAACCTTGATGACGTCACAGGTTTTTATTCGTATATTGCAGAAATTGGTAGCATCAGGCAAGTTTCAATTTCACTGCACATGGGTGGGGGAGTGATTTTTCAGGCGTACCGGACCACAGAGTTCATTTGCGCCACCTTTGAAGCGAGTACGTTACATGTCTGACTATAAAAGCGGGTGTTTGCGATCAAGGTGCAGGCATGTGGACGTTTACGTAAATGGAATTTTACGTTATAGTGTGTATGATATTTTAGGCGCTGAAGGCGGGGCTAGGATGGGGTCATCCCCCTAATGTCTAGATGGCAGGGGCGTCGATTTGTATCCTTTTGTGGGGGTCAGGGCCCCACCAATGTTGATCTTGGCCCCCCCAATGTTGATTTGGCCCCCCCCAATACCATATGCTATTTTTATCTGATAAAAAAGTTGAAGGAAAAAAGAAGAAAAACACCATGCTAGGTACATAGAAAATGTAGTTGATGTTAACCAGCACATTTTGTAATGAAAAAATAGATTTGGGTTAGATAGTGGACTGACTCTCCACCTTTTGCTACAAAATGCAAAATGGTGTGCACAAAAACCAATTGTCATTGTCAAACTTGCATACAATCCAGTCCCGTGAACAACAATCAGTTATCATTGAGAGTGTGGATATACAAACTATAATTAACCTCAACAGCCCACTCATCACACTATCAGCTTGATATTTGCCTGGTACCTAGGCACCTAGGTACATGCTGCAGAAAGACTTAGAAGAGCTTGTGAAGTGGTCCAAAAAAATGGCAACTTAAATTAAATTTTGATAAGTGCAAAATCATGCATGTATGCAGGGGAGTCGATTTGTATCCTTTTGTGGGGGCTATGGTCCCACCAATGTTGATCTTGCCCCCCCCCATGTTGATTTGCCCCCCCCAATAACCTATGCTATTTTATGCTGATAAGAAAGCTAAAGGGAAAAAATGAAAAACACCATGCTAAGTAGAAACATTGATGTTAACCAGCACATTTTGTACTGAATAGAAACAGATTTGGATTAGATAGTGGACTGACTCCACCTTTTGCTGAAAAATGTAAAATTGTGTGCAAAAACAAACAAAATAGCTGGAATTCCCTCCACTGTGGAAGTACAGCTTACATCTTTCTTGGTTGGTTGGTTGGTTATTTGGGTTTACGGCCGCATTGACTGCGTTGGTCATACAGCGCCCATACAACTTTTCTTGTTCCCACCTTAAAGCACAATAATACCAAAAAGTTTCCGAAAAAAAATGTACAGCCATGTTCACAAAAAAATATTTTTTTAAATTCAAAATCAGCTTAGTTAGGTTAGGCTCGGTTAGGTTTCTTTTTTAAGGTTGAGAATTTTCAGAACATAAATTAAGTGACATTTTAATTTAGTTTAATTTTTTGTTCTCAAAAGATAGGTTAGGGTAGGCTAGGTTAGGTTTTGTTGCATTAAAAAAAAACATTTATGTTTATGCTATGCTACCGAACTCAAAGCCTTTTTGTCACTATTTTGCTCACAACCTGAAAAGTAAGCACAGAAAATAAGTGGGTCCAATCATCTTAGTCACCTTCATAAACATGGTATTCTGCATTTTTTTTAAGGACGAAAAGAACACCTTAGACTGCAAGGTTACCAAATAATTAGCAATTTTGGGGGGAAACTTTTTTGGAATTTTTTTCTCAAAAGTTTTCCAACTTGAAAAGCCTAAACTAACCTAACTTAACCAAACCTAACCCATTTGCTTGCTATATGGAGGCAAATGTGTGTAAAAACGTGTCTTGTTACCACCTTAAAGCACAATAATACCGATTTGGCTAGGTGAGGCTAGTTTAGTTGTTTACCTTGGAAAAATTGTTCAATCATTTTCAAAAATAAAATAAAATCGGACATTTTCCTTCAAAAGCAGCTGACATTAGGTTCGGGTAAGTTGGGTTCGGTTGTTCAATTTATAAAATTTTCAGAATATATATTGCTTAATTTTGTTTCTATTTTTTTATCCAAAGCAGGGGCGTCGATTTGTGTCGATAGACACTAGCGCGCATTAAATGTCACAAATCGTGATGGGCGTTCCTCAGAACATCCAAAATCGTAACATCCAAAGAAAAAATTCCAGGTACAGAAATTCCAGCGCCTAAAGTCTAAATTTGAGGTTACAGTGACAAATGTGACGGAGGTAAGGCATTTGTGGTGCAATTGCGCGCAGTGTTTAATCCGGAGGCCAATCTCATGTGACGTCGTACTGATTCGTTTTTGTACTTCGCACATTCTGGTGTACCTGCGGATTCGTGTGATTTTAAATGGTGAATAAATAGCTTGCTGATATTTAATTCCCAAAGGAACAGTAGTTCAAGAAGTTGGCAGGTAAGCTTGAAAATGTCCAGTCCATGCTTTTTCTGATTTGTCCTCAGGGTTTCCATGTTAATATCACATAACTACCACGTTTGTCTTCAAGAAGAGCTGTTTTTAGTTTACTTTTATTAATATTTTCATTCCACTGCTCTCAGTGCCCTTTCTGCCCAGGATTAGGGCACCTAGTGTTGCATTTCCGTCCAGGGGTTGGCACACCATTTGGTAAATTTACAGCTTAAGGTAATTTCTGATTAATTTTTTTCCATGTAATGTTTAGGAATGTGATGAACATGATGTTACTGCTCATTTTGGTAAATCTGTGTTTTAAGGTGTTTTATGAATTCGTGGAATGTATCATTTCAATGCAATGTTTATGAACGTGACTTAGATGATGGGACCACTCATTTTCTATACAAATGCCTACATTTCAGATTGTGAGCAAAATAACACCAACAAAAAGCTTTGAATTAGGTGACATAGGGTAAAGGATTTTTTTTTTAATAAAAAAAATGCAACATAACCTAACCTAACCTAGCTTAACCTCCCCTTGGAGAAAAACAAAACCAAAACATCAAGTTGTAAAATTTTCAAGCAATGTATTTTTTTTACAATTAAAAAATGTAACCCAACTTAACCTAATCTTACATAAGCTGCTTTTAAAGAAAAAATATATATTTCTTTCAAATTTTGGAAAATGTTTTGCAAAAAATGTCGGACATAAAACACTTAAACTAATCTAACATCACCAAACATAGCCCATTTGTTTGCTTTATGGAGGCAAATGTGTAATAACTTGCCTTGTTACCACCTTAAAGCACAATAATTCTGGTCATATTAGGTTGGGTTAGGTTTTTTCATTTGTAAAATTTCAAGAAAATAAATTGCTAGATATTTTTCCGATCTTGTTTTTATAGTTGTTTTCTCGAAGGTCAGGTTAGGCTAGGTTACGTTAGGTTATGTTGAATTTGTAATGTATTTCTTTTAATTGCCATGTTACCTAACTCAAAGCCCATTTTTAATGTTATTTTGCTCACAACCTGGAAAGTAAGCATTTGCACAGAAACTGAGTATTGTCATCAGCTTAGTGACATTCATAAACATTGCATTGGAAATTAAAAAAAAATAAAAATAAAACAAAAGCACAAATTTAACGTCCTTTCCTCTGCAATTGCATGCCTTTCAATTGGGAGTAAAAATAACACAAACAAAGGGTGTGGAGTGAGGAAATATAGCATGCAAATAATGTTCAAGATGTATGATAACCTTACCTAACATAGTTCAACTTCTCATACAAGAAATTAGTTGTTTTTAATTTAAATTTTCGAGGCATTTTCTCAAATATTTTCAACTTAAAAACCTAACCTAAGCTAGCCTGAACCGTTTATTATTTTCTTGTGGAAAGATAATTAACAAAAATTATTTACCAACAAATGATTCTTTTTATAACTTACAACAAAAGCCTAACCTAACCTGACAAACCTAACCACTTTGTATGCTTCATGGAGGTAAAATGTGTGTAAAACTTGTCTTGTGGTTACCTTAAACTGTGATAATACCTGGCTTTTTGGGTAATTTTTCAGCTCCTGGTACTCTCTGACTTCTTTGAATTTCTTTTTTAATGCAGTGTTTGTTAATGTGCTGAACATGATGTAACCGCTCAATTCCTCTGCAGATGCACACTTTTCAATTGTGAGGAAGAATAACATGGAAAAGGGGGCTTGGATTCGAGTAATATAGGATGAAAAATAATGTTCCGATAAAAAAAGATGTAACATAACCTAACCTAACCTAGCCCAGACTTCCATGCAAGAAATGATTATTTTGATGCCCAATTCCCCCCCAAAAAAAAAATTGTTCTCAAACATTTTCAACTTAAAAAGTCTAACATAACATATTCTAGCTTGAACCGTTCTTGAAGACTTTTTTTCATTTACTAACTTACAACAAAAGCCTGGCCTAACGCAACTAGGCAAAACCTAGCTCCTTTGAATGATTCGTGGAGGTAAAATGGGTGTAAAACCTGTCTTGTGGTTACCTTAGACTGCAATAATATATCTTTTGTGCTACCTGGTGCACGTGATGAACCTCCATCTGCATGCTGCATGAGAGCATTGCACTTATTGCTTCACAAAGAACAATAACATGTTGAAAGTACTATATTTTCAGGAATGGAATCCTGTGCTAATAACATTTTCTGAGTTCTAAATTTGCAGATCAGATCTACATCATTTGTGTTAATAAATATGAGAAATTCATAGAAATGCTTACACCGGTTTGTGGACAAGAAGTTATTCTGATGATTTCTGATGTATTGGAAAATGACAAATTTTCATGATTGAAGCAGGCAAAGTTAAAGTACTTATATCTCAATAAGTGGTCAGTTCACTAATAAGACAGCAAATTCACTCAAATAGCACTCAAAATGCCAGGCGGCGCACTCTTTTTGCAAGTTTAAAATCGATGACAGTGCTTTCTTGAATCATGTTCAAAGCACATGAAGGAAATGTATTGCTGACACTTGTTAGGAACTGATGTGTGTAACGTTAATTAACATTTCTAATGTCCTGATGTTTGTACACAAAATATAGCTCACTATTCTAAATAGCATGGGAAGTATGATGCCATATATCATGGCTAATTTATGGTCAAACTGTTATGCAGCAGATTCCCTGCATTGTTACTTAGTTATTTGGGCTTAGGGCACAGACCATGTTGATCACATAGCTCCCTGCATTGTTGTTAACTGATATATCAGTATGTTTGCAAATTCACTTATGAGTGAATCCATACCATTCTCACTGGGGTATAAAAGCTACATTATAACATTGCTTCTACAATGCATATAACATAAACCCATCTCGATTGTCCTACTTGCTCAGGTCACCATAGAAGTCAATGAAGCCAATGAAAACCATAGAAGTCAATGAAAATGTTACTTCATCCCCTGTATTGTTAATGGAAACAAGTCTCTTGAACCATATGTTATGTCCTTCACAGTGTTGCTCCATCCACCTCCAACTCCAACCCTGACCAAACTTCAGGAGCTCATCCATCTCCAAAGCAGTCTGTTGAAGAAGGTATGTACTGCAGCATAACTACTGTGACCGGAATTCCATGGTATCCATGTTGCCTTACAATCCATCCTTGCTGATCCATGTAGCAGATGTTTGACTTTCCTCAAACTGTCTGGGATAACTGGGGAGTTGAAATCACATGTGAGTGATGAAACAGATGAACTATTCCTGGATTCTTATGTTGCATCATTGCATGGCACAGCGACATACCGAATGGGGAGGGGCAATTGTGGGCAGTTGCCTCACCCCCCCTCCTGATAGGTTGTGGGCTCCCAAGAATCTGCCGAGCTCAGGAAAGAAATGCGCTATGCTCCCTAAAAATTTCACTCGGTCCACCAAAAATCGCACCGGGGCTCAGAAAAATCACATTGGGGGCCCCCAAACGTAGCGCAGGGGCCCCGATAATGACGCTGGGGCCTCAAAAGTTTGCACCTGGGCCCCTGAAAATCACGTTGGGGCCGCAAACAAGTCGTGCCGGGGTTCAAGAAAATCACGACGGGGGCCACAAACGGTCGGGCCGGGGCCTCCTGAAAATCACGCTAAGACTGGGGTACTAAGAATTCTCAACCGGGCTCCTGAAAATCACGCTAGAGGCATGACAGGTCCCACCGGGGCTCTAAAAGTCTCGTTGAGATCACCCAATAAATGAAGCCGGGGAAATGAAAAACAGTCCGGACACGGAAAATCAATCTGGGATCTCAACAATGGCTCCAAAAGCCCACAAAACTTTTGGGCCCCCAAAAACGTGTCGTAGCCACTAAAACTCGCGCAAGGGATCCCAACATGTGACCCACGGGGCCCCAAGAAATCGCACTTAGACCAAAACAATTTCACGCCGCTTCTCTTGAAGATCTCACTGGAGCCAAAACGTCGCGTCGGAGCTCCACAAGTTGCAGCTGGCTTCCCAACAACCAATATATACCCGGAATGTCACCCTGCGGACACAAAAATTGCGTCAAGGATCCACAAAATAAGAAGTCGTCTGACGCCGGAAAAGAAACCTGTTGGGGTACCAAAAAAGAACGCAACGAGAGCCCGAAGAATCGTACCGGGGTCCAAAAATATACTGCAGTGGCTTACAAAAAATAGACTTCATCACAAAAACCACAAGGGGACTCTATCGAATCCACCAGAGCACCGGAAAATTCAGAATGGGTCCCGAAAGAACATTATCCGAAGGGCCTTTCTACTCTCGATCGTCCAATCTGCGGAAAAAAACACGTTGAGCAGCCGCAGTGGCGTACTGAAGGGAAAAATGCCCCTCCCTAATGTTAGGCACCAAGGAAATACTTTCACCCATCGTCATCACAGTTCAGGTCTGCTGTGCTCTTATGCTTCATCAAGGCCGGTGTGTTTTAGCATGCATCTGATCGCTGAAGTATTTTTATTTAAGCCGGTGTGTGTTGGTGTGTAGAGTGAGGAGGAGGGTAACGGTGACGGTGACGGTGACGGTGACGATAGATCCGAGCCCACTATATGGCACTGCAGTCGCATGCTATTACTCAGAGTTGTTATGTTGACATGCACTGTGCACTGCTTTTTTATTATGTGACTTCACCAGTTATTGGACGATTTTCTCCGTTGGTGAGGATGCTGAATAAACATAAACATACACATCGTCGAATAAAAAATCAGAATTTCTGAGAACTGAAAATATAGTGAGCGAAATCCGATGAGTTTTTGGTTGGGGGGGGGCGTCTAGTGTGTTGGCACTTCGTCCCCTCCCCCTCCAATGTTTTTAAAAAATCTACACCCCTGTTCAGATTCAGTAGTGCAGTGGTGATAGACAAATTAGTACAATAACCTCTTTCAGCGACAGGCAGCTTCAATCAAGCTCGACAGACGACAATTCACCGGGCCATCCCACATCTTGATATACAGCCACTCATTGGTCAACATACATCCCAATTTCCACATCTTCATACATCAGTTCTCTGGCCACCATACATATCAGCGTTCACTTCATAGCAACTCAACCTTCACAGGGCCACCGTACATCTTGATAGTCACCATACATCTTGTTAGTCCCATCTTCATACATCACATCCAGCCTCCCATCTCAAATCCCAAGTTCCGATATTCAAAGAGGAAGCAGCAGTGTTTACGTACAATTCAGCTTACATTTCGACCGGTCTTCAAGTACTCTACGACTTTCATCTCAAGCTATTACATCTCAACAGACAACCAACGACTCTCAGTTAGAGTCGTACGTACCTCCAGTATCGAAGAACTGGACAGAGCTGGCCATCGGCCGCCCTATCCCGCTGAGCTCCGTCTCATGACTCCTCGCCGGAGTCCTCGGCTCCGCGCCAGCTAAACTCGACCGCCAACGCCCATGGCACCATACCAGGCAATCACGTGACCTATTCATAGCATGTGACTTTCGCGTCACATCCGAGAGCGTCGGTCGTACGGCCCTGAACAATCGAGAACTATGCTCGTACCCGGTGAACTTTACTGCACCGGCGGGCGCGCCGTCCCTCTGAGACATCAGAAACATTCCATCAGACCAGAGTCATCTCTGGTAGCAACCAGAATCTCGGCCGACTCGTGGGAACTATGCTGTCCTCGGCACAATTCGGCGGCACCGCGCTGCGGCCTAGCGTCTGACACCAGAGCTGCAGAGCTCAGTGTGCACACAGGCAGCTGGTAGGTCGGGGCGACACAGCGCCTGACAATAGCGACACATTACTACAGTTCAGCTCACGAATAGCTGACATCCGACATTCACAGACACAGTAACATGTATCCAGCAGTCACCGATTATTATATGTCACCATTACATTCATAATTCCAGATGATTCAAGAAAGCACTGTCATCGATTTTAAACTTGCAAAAAGAGTGGGCCATCTGGTGTTTTGAATGCTATTTGAGTGAATTTGCTGTCTTGTTAGTGAACTGACCACTTATTGAGATATAAGTACTTTAACTTTGCCTGCCTCTATCATGAAAATTTGTCATTTTCCAATACATCAGAAATCATCATAATAACTTCTTGTCCACAAACCGGTGTATGCATTTCTGTGAATTTATCATATTTATTAACACAAATGATGTAGATCTGATCTGCAAATGTATAACTCAGAAAATGTTATCAGCACAGGATTCCATTCCTGAAAATATAGTACTTTCAACATGTTATTGTTCTTTGTGAAGCAATAAGTGGAATGCTCTCATGCAGCATGCCGACGGAGGTTCATAACGTGCACCAGGTAGCACAAAAAGAGGTATTATTGCAGCCTAAGGTAACCACAAGACAGGTCTTACACCCATTGTACCTCCACGAATCATTCAAAGGCGCTAGGTTTTGCCTAGTTGCGTTAGGCTAGGCTTTTGTTGTAAGTTAGTAAATTTTTTCTACCAAAAAATTATTCAAAATTGGTTAAAGCTAGATTAGATTATGACTTCTTAAGTTTAAAATGTTTGAGAAGAAAAAAAAATGTTTGGAAATTGGGCATTCAAAAAAAATTGTCTTGCATGTGTAGACGAGTGACGTCATGGTCCCGCGCGTCACCAAGGCGACGCGTGCCTTCCGATTGGCTTGTTGCTTTCGCGCCGAAAGATCCCGGCCGCGGGCAGTGTGAGAATAAAGCTGGCCGCGGGCGGACGTGCGGTCCGCCCGTGCGGGTTGGACTGGAAAACTGTCATACGTGTTTGCAATTCGGACCAGCGACTACATTGGTGGCAGCGGTGTGATTGACAGCTTTCGGATCGTCTGACTCGCACGACGGAAGCCAGATGACTCGATTGAGCGTTATGGCGGACTGAGGAGTGGATAATTTGCGTCGTCTGAATTCCGTCGTAACTGAGTGTAGTGATACTTAGGACTTGGCCCGGTGTGACGCGTGAGTGCAGCCACTTACACAGAAGGATTGCGTACAAGTGATGAGTTTGGGGGTCGCGAGCAAGATGTACGGCGATTGCAAGATGGCGGCCCTGCCAGATACAGGTTCTGGTGAGAGTGCTGTTGTCGCCTAGCAACGGCAGACTAGCAGGCGCCTCCAGTACTCGTCTGCGCGCCAGCTGATTGAGATGACGTAACGACTCCTCGTAGCAACGTGGCATCTCGAGGACACGGCTAAGGCCCTACGCAGAAGGACTGACTCACAACTCCTGCGTGCGATTCTCAGCGTCGGAACCGTGAGTGCCTTGTCAAGGCGAGGCATATATGTCGGTTCAATGAGGCGTGTGGCGTGATTCAGTCGAGCCAGACGCGTTTGGATATTGGAAGTGTCGAGTGACGAGTATAAGCCGTGTTCACAAGTCTGTAGTTGAAGCCCATTGGAACTAGCAGAATGGAGCCAAGGTTTGCTATGGTTGGTATGCCAAGCTTCGACGGAGGTGGCTCGGTGCAGATATTTTTGGACTACTATGAGAGGTTCAGTAGGCTTCATGATTGGGACGAGAGCCGGAAGTTGGATATGTTGCCATTGTGTCTAACAGGAATCGCAAGGGATGCGTTCGATGCCCTTGGTGCCCGACAGAAAGAGTCTTACAGTGAAGTTGAGCTCGGCCTGAAGGGGAGCTTCAGCAGTGGTAGCTCTGTGGACCACCATGTGGCCCTTATGGATCTCAGGTACGACCCATCCCAGTCGCCAGATGCGTTTGTGATACGGCTTAAGAAGATGGTGTCTCAAGCATTCCCAGGACAGGCATTGGAGGGACTGCTATACAACCATTTCCTGCCGGCACTTCCAGGCGACCTGTACTCGCCTGTTGTCGCGTCGGGAGCGAGTACTTTTGAGGATGCAGTGGCAAAAGTACGTCACGTGTGCAGTGCCGCTCGGCACGTGATGCAGCCGGTGCGCCAGATGGCTGCAGGGGGGGGGGGCAGCCTGAAGCGCCAGCTGTTGCTCGGTTAGAGAAGAGGATATCCGAACTAGAGCTCCGAGTCCGGACTGGACTCAGGTCTAGTGGACCTGTGCGTAGGCCACAAGTGTTACGCCTGTGGCCAGCCTGGTCAAATGAGGTATAACTGTGACAAGCGAGATGTTAAGGTGCCCGAAGTGCGGCTGCCAGGGGCACGTGCCAGAAGTGTGTAGGAGGTATTCGGGAAACTCGCGGGTCCACCCGAGGAGCTATGGGGGACCCGGACCCAGTCAAAGGCCGTGAGGAGTAAGCTGGGAGGATGTGATCCCGGAAGGGACAAAAGGACCTGGAGAGAAACCGAGTGGGTGAGGTCAATTACTGGATACGCCTGCACGGGAGCAGACAGGCGATTCTAGTGCATCATAACAGGCTGCAACCAACGACCGCTCAGGTGACTAGGGATGCAGTGCCTGGATGTGCAGCTGGTGTAACAGACACACCAGCAGGACGTGGCTTGAGTGTCATAAAGTCATAAAGTATTAAGGCTTAATAAGAGCCACAGGGGCCCATCTGGGTTAAGCCTATCTAGAAAAGGTACTAGAATGTACATACTCCCATCCCAATCAATCCCTTATCCCAAGTTCCTAGGAAGCTATATATCCCAGCCCATCTAACACCACTCACTTGCTACCGCCTAACACCCTCAATAATCACAAGCTCCTCCCATCACACCCATCGTGCCACCATAGACAACCTCATCAGCATCACATCCCGAAGGAAGGTGCCGAATCCACTGCTAGGCACATCCCACAGAAATTCATAAAGCGTTCAGACTTAATAAAGACTCACTTGCTATTGCATAATACACTCAACAATTACAAACTCCTCCCATCATACCCATTGTGCTACCATAGACAATCTCATCAGTATCACATCCCGAAGGAAGGTGCTGAATCCACTGCTAGGTACACCCTATATAAAGTTATAAAGCATTTAGACTTAATAAGAGACTCACTTGCTATTTCATAACACAGTCAACAATTACAAACTTCTCCCAACTCCCACTCCTCCCTGTCGATCAACCTTCCCTGGAATACAGAAAAACAATCCCCCTATTCTTATAATGATTGTCTATGCCGTTTTTAAAGATGTTCAGTGTGTTGCTACTGACAAAGGTTCCTGGCAGCTGGTTCCAGTGTTCTACTACCCTGTTGGTGAAGAAAGACTGTCTTAACCTTGTCCTGCTGTGATTAACTTTAATTTTGAATTGATGACCTCTAATTGCATCATTTCTGTTAAATTCAAACATTTCCCTGAGATATCCCTGTTCCTGACCATGAATGACGTGTGGATGACGAGAGGCAGGGCGTCGGTGAGCCGCTCGCCCCGGCGTTCGGGGTTGGGTCACCCGCACCACCCGTTCGATGTGACATATTCCGACCTGGTGTGCTGGAATCTGGAGGCGAAGGGGTTCACATCCGTCCTCCGGAAGCACCGCTCTCGGAACTCGCGTCGTTGGGGAAAGTGGGGATCTCGGCGCGGATGCGTTAGCGGCTGGTGGTGACGACAGTAACAGCGGCGATCTGGGTCCCACCCAAGCAACTTCCGTTCAGAGGGAAGAAGGGATGGGTGCCCCGCTGTCAGGAGAGAATCGGCGTTGACGGGCACTACGGTTAGCTTAGGAATAGAAAGCCCTGATGTTGTCCCATCCGTGGAGGGAGTGGGGTCAGAGACAGGTGACCCCGGGCCTGGACTTCCCCCGAGTGTACCGCCAACTGTGTTGCGACGATCGAGTCGGGTTAAGCGAGCTCCTGGTTGGGTGTTGTTAGAATAGTCGTTAGTTACAGTGTAAACGCGTGTATGATGTGAGGTTGCGCGATGTTAGATTAAGATGCTAGTGTACGAATTGTTGTTAGAACAGTCGCTGGTTACAGTGTAAAACGTGTGTGATGTGAGCACCTGGTTGCGCGATGTTAGAATAAGATGCTAGTGTACCAATTGTTATAACTAGCGTTGGGCGGAAATGAGGATCCCGCCGGGGATGCGTTAGTGGATGGGCGGTTTGTTTCGGGTCTATACCACATTGTGAAACTGTGTAATGTCTGTGCGGATTGTGGAACGCTTCAGTCGTTGGGGCACCTATGGCGAGTGCTAGATGCCTTGTGCTGAAATCTAGTACGTACCCTATTAAGACTTGCGACGGTCTTGCGCAGTCATGACATCAGTCTTTGTGTTGCGGGTAAACCCGTTGCCATACTGCTGACGACCACTTGTGGCGATAGTTCGAACAGCGTGGCGATACATCGTGTGCCATTTCGCTCCGGTGTCTTGGTCGTGAGTGTTGGGTGCGTGTGTACTCCTTTTTCAAGGTTTATAGAGTGTAGACGGGTGACGTCATGGTCCCGCGCGTCGCCAAGGCGACGCGTGCCTTCCGATTGGCTTGTTGCTTTCGCGCCGAAAGATCCCGGCCGCGGACAGTGTGAGAATAAAGCTGGCCGCGGGCGGACGTGCGGTCCGCCCGTGCGGGTTGGACTGGAAAACTGTCATACGTGTTTGCGATTCGGACCAGCGACTACACATGGAAGGCTAGGCTAGGTTAGGTTAGGTTATGTTACATCTTTTTTGTAATCTCAACATTATTTTGCATCCTATATTACTCAAATCAAAGCCCCCTTTTGGGTATTATTTTGCCTCACAATTGAAAAGTGTGCATCTGCAGAGGAAATGAGCACATCATGTTCGGCACATTAATAAACACTGCATTAAAAAAGAAATTCAACGTCAGAGAGTACCATGAGCTGAAAAATTACCCGAAATGCCAGGTATTATCGCAGTTTAAGGTAACCACGAGACAAGTTTTACCAACATTTTACCTCCATGAAGCATACAAAGGAGTTAGGTTTGTAAGGTTATGTTAGGCTTTTATTGTAAGTTAGAAGAAAAATCATTTGTTGGGAAATAATTTTTTAATGATTTTTCGAAAAAAAAATAAACAGTTCAGGCTAGCTTAGGCTAGGTTTTTTAAGTTGAAATATTTGAGAAAATTCCTCGAAAATTTCAATTAAAAACAATTCATTTCTTGCATGAGAAGTTGCACTATGTTAGGTAAGGTTATCTTACATCTTGAACATTATTTTTATACTATATTTCCTAACTCCACACCTTTTTTTTGGTGTTATTTTTACTCCCAATTGAAAAGCATGCATTTGCGGAGGAAAGGACACTAAATTTGTGCTTTTAGGTGTTTTATTAATATTTTTTAATTAAATTTCCAATCCATTGTTTATGAATGTCACTAAGCTAATGGCACCACTCATTTTCTGTGCAAATGCTTGCTTTCCAGGTTGTGAGCAGAATAACATTTTTAAAAAACTGGCTTTGAGTTAGGTAACATACCAATTAAAAGAAATACATTAAAAATGCGACATAACCTAACCTAACCTAGCCTAACCTGACTTTGGAGAAAACAATTATACAAACCAAATTGGTAAAGTATCAAGCAATTTATTTTCTTGACATTTTACAAATGAAAAACCTAACCGAACCTAACCTAACCATAATTATTGTGCTTTAAGGTGGTAAAAAGACAAGTTCGTACACATTTGCCTCCATAAAGCAAACAAATGGGCTAGGTTTGGTTATGTTAGATTAGTTTAGGTGTTTTAAGTTGGACATTTTTTGCAAAAATTGTCACAAAATTTAAAAGAAATGGAGCTTTTTCTTCAAAAGCAGCTTGTTAGATTAGGTTAGGATGGGTTACGTTTATTATTTAAAAAAAAATATATTGCGTGAAATTTTTACAACTTGTGTTGGTTTTGTTTTTCTCCAAAGGGAGGTTAGGCTAAGTTAGGTTAGGTTATGTTGCATTTGTTTTTGATTAAAAAAATTTATTTTACCCTATATGTCACCTAATTCAAAGCCCTTTTTCGTGTTATTTTGCTCACAACCTGAAATGTACGTATTGGTATAGAAAATGAGTGGTCCCATCATCTGTGTCACATTCATAAACATTGCATTGAAATGATACATTCCACAAATTCATAAAACACCTTAATGACACGCGCACTGCAGGGGGGCGAAATCCGCCCACCCCTCCGGTTTTTCGGAGATAACTGCAGATTTTACCGGTTCATATACGCGATTTTCTGCGTACCGGCTTAGAAATTACCGGCGCGTCGTTTAAAGCAAGGAAAATGGAAATCAGCCGAAAATATTTCAAGTTAGGGGCCGCTAAAGTCAAAAAAATGTCTAGCGCCAGACCACAAAAATCGGCGCTGACGCGCTTCCCGTATATTCGCAAAAGGCAAGTGTTCTTGGCAACACTAGCGACTGGTTTGATGTATATTGATATGCTATATAGTTTCAGGATCATGTTAGGTCACCGAGGTCAAGTCAGGTCAAGTTCATGGCAGGTTAATGGAACCAAACTTGATCAACTGGAATGTTGTCATAAATGCACTACTGTTTGTCATTTGTACTGTTTGTCATTGGGTTTCCATACTTTATTCATGTACTTCACTCCTTTCTTCACGAAGCCGATTGCTCCGAGCTGCCCGACGGAGCAGTCGGGCGGGCTTTGGGGTTTCGGTAACTGGAACAGGTAACTGACCTGATAAAGTGGTGCTATGTAGGTGACCTGAGGTCAAATGTTGGGTCCAGCATCTGGATTACGTCATTAGTAATGTCTAAAACATCATTGATGCCCATTTTGGAGCATTTAAATACAATCACAGCGATCCATAACGATGACAAGCCAAGCCACGCAATACCAGAAATTTTCCCAATTTGACCTCATTTGACCTTGAAGATATTGACCTAAGGTCATGAAATTTGCACACAATAGAGTTCACTACCGTACCCATCCACTCTGCAAATTTCGTTCCTCTAGCTTCACTAGGAGCCGAGATCTTAGGGGGGCGGAATCCGCCCTCCCCCCTCCAGTGCGCGTAATTTTCAGAGGCCCTCCAGGGCGCGTGTTAAAACACAAATTTACCAAAACGAGCGGTCACATCATGTTCATCACATTCCTAAACATTGCATTAATGAAGAATTCAAGAAATCAAATTACCTTAAGCTGTAAATTTACCAAAAGGTGTGCCAACCCCTGGACGGAAATGCAACACTAGGTGCCCCAATCCTGGGCAGAAAAAGCACCAGGAGCAGTGGAATGAAAATATTAATAAAATAAACTAAAAACAGCTCTTCTTGAAGACAAACATGATAGTCATTGTGTGTAAATAAAATATATATACGACCTTCAATATACCAGGAGGTGCTGAGTTGACATCAAGAGTAACGATAAGGGTTGTACTTTATTGCCCTTATCGTTCCTTTTGATGTCAACTCAGCACCTCCTGGTACATTGAAGGTCGTATATATGTTTTATCTACACACAATGTCTAAAACCCAGGAGCATCTAAGAGCCATTCTTCGTTATATTAAACATGGCAGTTATGTGGTATTAACATAGAAACCTTGAGCACCAATCAGAAAAAGGGATGGACTGGACTTGTTTAAGCTTACCTGCCAGCTTCTTCAACTACCGTTCCTTTGGCAGTGCACGGCCGGGTGGCGGGCGCTTGACAGCGACCCCCGGCCGCTCCACACTGTTTCTTAGTTTTCTCCGGAGCAAGTAAACACCGCAGTTTCATAGTGTGCTTATAGAAATGCGAACTTCTTACCGTGATTGTGTGACGCCGCCGTGAACTGTGAGTGTTTTAATCATCCGTAAATCGCCTTATCAAGTTTTGGATAATTCAGCTGTGCTGATGCGTGTATTGTGTGGGGGCAAGCCACATTTTCCGAGAAAACCTTCGTAAGCGTGTGACAAGATTCATAATTATACCAAGTTCCCGGTCCTGTCATCGAAATTTCATCATCAGTGCAAGCTTCCGAGAAACCAGCAAAAAGTACAGAACTATCGTCATGTCCTCCAGCCGCCGAACAGCCACCAGCCGCAAACGCGCAAGAACACCTCCATCAATCTTTTCGCACCCCTCCACCCTCGTCAACTTCCCCCCTAGGACAGCCGCCGCAGATGTCTGCGTGTCCGGAAGTCAGTACCGACCCGGGCCAGCCGAGCCTGGCCGCTGCCGGCGCTAACGTCAACATTGCCGAGCTGTCCGCTGGCTTGGTCCGCCCCGCCGAATCTGTCCCGGTCGGACGCCGACGATGGCTGAGGAGGCGAGGATGCCGGGGCGGACAGCAGGTGAAGAGGAGAGCCCTGCAACGAGCATTACTATCATCTCAAAGGAGTGCTGCTCTGCATACCACTCCCGGCACTGGGGAAGCCCCCCGTCGTGTAGAGTGTCGCCCATCTTGCTCGTTCCACTTTCCGTCCACGGGACCGGTGGTAGTACAGGAGACTGCCGGCCAAGAAATCCGCGCCGGATGTCGTGTTCAGCAGCGGCGACATCGCATGAACCGGGTCACGGATCAACAGTGTTTCCGCGACAGGCTCCCTTCTTTATTCGTCATTCCGTCTCGCCTCACCATCGGTCAGACAGTCAGACTCAGCATACGCTGCGTGCTGCCACCTGCCCTGAGCCGGTGCGCACCCTGGCGATTGGACATGCTAACGTCCAGTCATTAGTGCCGAAAATGAACTGTGTTCTTCGCACTCTGCAAGAACACAAACTAGACCTTATGTGCTTATCCGAAACTTGGCTCTCTTCCGCCGTGTCCGACAGAATCCTAGTATTTCCAGGCTATAAACTAGTGCGTCGTGACCGTCCGGCCCAGTCGGGCCGCGGCCGTCCAGCTGCTGCAGCCCGAGGCGGTGGCGTCGCCATCCTATGTAAGGAAAAATTCAATATGAAGCTGCTGCCTATATCAAGTACCGGTTCGTCCTGCGAGACGCTGTGGGTGTCTGTGAGTGGCGGGGGACGCCGTGCTGTCACTGTGGGGTTGGTTTACCGCCCGCCATCGGAGCCCGTATCTGACGGCCTGGACGAGCTACAAGACCAGCTGCGTGCCGCCATCAGTCTCGGCAAGCCAACCTTTTGCCTGGGCGATATGAACATCAACCTTCTTCGTTCCGACTGCCCCGGTGTTCGTCGCTACGGACAGGTGCTGCAGGATCTCGGCCTCTCTCAGCTTGTCCGGCAGCCGACCCATCTGTGGCCGACGGCAACACTGCTGGACCATATCATCACCAATGTCCCGGATATTGAGTCGGCCATTCAGCTGCCGCTCGTACCGATTGCTGACCATCTGACAATCATTGTGCGCGTGCCCTACCGCGGGCTGCGGTGTCGCCGGGCGTCCTTCACCTATCGCCCCTGGCGCAAGATTAACTGGGACGCCTTGTGCCTTCATTTCTTGCAGGCGGACTGGAGCAGTATGTACCGGGCAGCGGGGGTGGACGCGAAACTAAAGGAGTTCATGCACTTGTGGCATGTGGCGGTGAACGTGTATTGTCCCCTCAAGACCGTCCACCCCCGCCGGGCATGTTGCCCGTGGGTAGGTGACAGTCCGTACCTGCTGCAGCTCATGCGTGACCGTGACCAGGCTTTTCAGTCTTGGCGGAGCTATCGCACGGATTATTACTTGGTAGCTTATCGGAGGCTGCGAAACCGTGTGAAATGTGCGTTTGCAAAAGCCAGGCGTGACTTTGTGTGTGCGCAAATGCTGACAGACCGTGCCAATTTCTGGCGCCACATCCGGGACTTTGCGCTCCGACCGGCCGGGGGAGGGGAGGGGGCCGTGAGGGGCCTGGCAGCGACGGTGGCGGACGAATTTAATCGTCACTTTGCTTCCGTGGGCCCACGCATTGCCGCTGATCTCGTTGCTGGCAACCGCGGCGTTCCACTCATCCCTCCGCGACCACCTTGTGTGACTACCACCGGCCTCCGGCTACACCCGGTGACCCTGCCCGAACTATTCAGAGCCATATGTGAGATGTCTTCGTCGAAAGCGGTTGGCGTCGATGGCGTACCACTGCACGCTCTCCGCAACTGTTTTCCGGTTCTCGGGCCTCACCTACTTCACATCATTAACACTTCTGTCGTCTCCTGCGTGTTCCCTACCTCGTGGAAAACTGCTTCGGTTGTTCCACTTCACAAATCTGGGCCTCGCGATGTCGCCAGTAACTTTCGTCCAATCTCTATTTTGCCAGTCTTATCCAAGTTATGTGAAAAAGTAGTATGTATCCAGCTGTCCTCTTATCTAGTCACTAATCACATTCTTTCCTCCTCCCAGTATGCATACAGGCCATGCCATTCGACGGAGGACGCCCTGGTCGACGCTGTCGAGTGGATCACACGTCGTGTCGACACTGGTCACATCGCTTCGGTCATCTCAATCGACCTAAGCAAAGCATTCGACAGCGTCGACCATGATATCCTCCTGCGGAAGCTGCAGTGGTACGGCGTCGACCCGAGGTGGTTTGACAGCTACCTTACTGACCGGCGGCAGGTGGTGAGGGGCGGCTCTTTATCCCTTCCGCTATCCCATGGTGTTCCTCAGGGATCCCTGGTTGGTCCCTTGCTGTTTAGCATCTTCATGAATGACCTGCCAGCATACCTTCCATACGGACGTCTGGTATCATATGCCGACGACACCCAGCTGCTAGACTCTGCACATCCTGATGAATTACCCGTTCTTAAATCCCGGCAGGAGAACACCATCCTTGCTATTCAGTCTTACTTCACATCCAACTCCTTGAAGATGAACCCCACTAAAACTACCCTACTGCTTGTCGGCACGACCCAATCCCTAAAAAAGCCACATCCTACCAACTCAACATTGGCAGTCACGTCCTAACCCCCTCGCCATTCGTGAAGATGCTGGGAGTCATCATTGACCGCACCCTATCCTGGGAGGAGCACATATCCCACGTTGTCAAAAAGTGCAACTCCACCTTGTTCTGTCTCCACAATATCCGTCACCATCTCACACCCGAAGCACGCAAACTCCTAATTCAGTCTCACGTCTTTCCATACATCCTATACTGCCTCACTGTATGGGGCGGGGCTGCCCAATGTCACCTTGGACGAGTGCAGAAGGCGATCAATTTCGGGGCTAGGATCGTCGTAGGGGCTCGTCGTCGTGATCATATCTCGCCGACAGTGGCAACGCTGGGCTGGCGCAGTGTCCGTGACCTCATCACCCACCGCGACAACATCGCCGTGTTCAGAGCCCTGAATGATCCGCGAGCCCCCGAGGCGATCCGTTCTCTGTTCCGCCGGCGGTCGGATGTCTCCCGGCGCTCCACTCGTGCGACGGTGGCTGGGGCACTGGAGCCACCGCCTTTCCGCCTCAGCATGTCACGTAGAACCTTCTCCTTCCGGGCAGCCTCGGCCTGGAACCTACTGCCGCCGGCCACTTCCGCTTCTCGGACACGGGGCGAGTTCGTCGCGATGCTGAACAACGTCTTATAAATTGACTTCACGTGTTCGGTTTTCCCCTGTATACTGTTGTCTTGCCGCTTTCATTTTTGCTCATGTTTGTGAAATGTATCTGACTGTATTCTGACACAAACCAAATATTAATCCATTTTATGGAATCGGTTTGTTAAATCTCGCAAATACAAAAATTGGGAAAAAAAATTTAAATAACCTAATTTTTTATTTTTTTAAATTAAAAAAAAAAAAAAAAAAAAAAAAAAATAAAAAGTAAAAAAAAAAAAAAAAAAAAAAAAAAAAAAAAAAATACCATAAAAAAAAAAAAAAAAAAAAAAAAAAAAAAAAAAAAAAAAAAACCCCCTTTTTTTTATTTAAAAAAAAAAAAAAAAAAAAAAAAAATGGGTTTTTTTTATATAAAAAAAATAAATTTTTTTTTATAATTAAAAAATTAAAAAAAAAAAAAAAAACCACAAAAAAAAATATTAAAAAAAAATCACAAAAAATTAAAAAAAAAAAAAAAAAAAAATTATTGATATTTTTTAATATAAAAAAAAAAAAAAAAAAATTTTTTTTTTTCCAAACAAAAAAAAAAAAAAAAATTTAAAAAAAGAGAAAAAAAAAGAGATTCCCACGCTCCCCCAAAAAAAAAAAAAAAAAAAAAAAAAAAATTTTTTTTTATTTCAGAAGGAAAAAAAAAAAAAAAACAAAAAAAAAAAAAAAAAACTATGTACCGGGTTGCCAAGGATTAAGGTTGCAGTTAGTGTGTTCGATATGTGTGATGGTACGCAGTAATGTTCCTACCTTATTTAAAATGCAAAATAGTGCGGTTGAAAAAGCAAGGTTCTTGGAGAGATTCTAGCCCGCCAACTCTGGATCTCGAGTTTAACTTCATACCTCTTCGCCACACGGCTGGGCATAACTGGCCCCGAAGTTGGGATGCGGGTTGGGCAGTGTGCAAGAAAATCTTGACGCTATATACCGCGATAGTTTCGATTGCTAGAGCAAAAGTGGTAGATAGATTGGTGAAAGAAAGTGAAGCGATCCCTCTTTCGGTGCCAGAATCCTGCAAAATGGCGCAATATAATCCGAAATATGGTTTTTCTGAAATCGCAGCAGCTTCCTATATAGCATAGGAATCGGGCTACATCGAACTGGTGACGTCACGATCAATCAGTCCGAAGCGTTCAAATCATCCAGTGACTGTACCTGATTATATGGCCTTGCTTACAAGGTTTGTTTAGAAAGTCTCGTAAGCTACGGCTTAGTACCTACCTATTGCTTTCTTCAGGAATAGCAATTATAATACAGTGTGCATGCAGCTTCCTGCTTACTTTTTTATTTCATGGTATCATAAGCTGGCAGATATTTGGCGCACATGTGGCTCTTGGTGCAGGTCGAGACTGGGGTGCTGCGTATCAATATGGAATATATGCACATTGTCATTGGGATATACGTGGGTACCTAGGTAAATATCAAGCTTATAGTACGATGGGTTGACTGCTGAAGATAAATATAGTTTGTATATCCACAATCTCAATGAAAACTGATTGTTGTTGACTGGACTGGATTGTGTGCAAGTTTGACAATGATTGGAAATTGAGTGGAATGAATCCAGTTCAAGCTCCATATACATGTGTCCATATCCATATACATTGATCATGTGTGCAAGCATCATTATGACAATGCAATCGCTGTCTAGTGGCTGTGCAGATTTTTCAAACAATCTGGTTTAAAATGCATCAGCATCAGCTAATCTCAACATTTTATGATGTAAGTCGTGCTTGCAAAGTGGAAGGAAATCCAACTCCCTTGTTTTTTCCACAAAATTTTCAATTTTGCAGCAAAAGGTGGAGAGTCAATCCACTATCCAATCCAAATCTGTTTCATTTCAGTACAGAATGTGGTGGTTGGCATCAACTAAGTTTTGTGAGTAGCATGGTGTTTTTCATTTTTTCCTTTAACTTTCTTCTCAGCATAAAAATAGCAGGTTATTAGGGGGAGGGGCGAATCAACATTGAGGGGGCCAAGATCAACATTGGTGGGGCCATGACCCCCACAAAAGGATACAAATCGACGCCCCTGGCACTGAGGACCCTCAGTAATCAACAGGGCGTCTGAGGATCAGAGGTGGCTGGTATGCTCTTGGGTTTTGAAAGGGCTCTTGAGTGACGAACATGAGCCCTAAGAGCTGACATGAACATGTGAGGGCCCATCACAAAGCTGAATTGTCCCAGAGCTGAGAGCTAGACAGGGGCGCTGCATCACCGACGCAGTCGATGCGCCCCTAAACTCCAATAACTAACTAGAGCTAGACAGGGAGGGCTATTGAGGACTGTGGTGCCCGCTAAGAGCAAGAGAGGGCTCTGAGGGATGAAGATGGTCTCTGCGAGTCAGAGGAGACTGAATTGGGATCTACTGAGGATGGGAGCGGCCCCTAATGGATGAACAAAGTTCCCTGAGAGCCAAAAAAGATTATGAGAAGGGCTCCTAGCAGCTTGAGAAGGCCTTTGATCGCTCATATAGCCCTCTGAGAGCTCAGGAGAGTCCTTGAGGGCAACGATGGTTGTGAGGAATACTGAGGGCCCGCCTCAGAGCTAGAAAGAAGGTCCCTGATAGGTGGAGAGGACTCCTGACCATTGAAGATGGTCACTGAGTTCTAGAGAGGGCTGGAATGTACTGGGATGCCCAAGAGGCTTGTAAAGGGTCCTGATGAGAAGAACGGGTCTCCCTGAGATATAAAGAGCTAGCCCTAAGGGCTAGCGATGGTTGTGGGGAATACTGAGGGCCAGTTTCAGAACTAGAATGTCTAATAGCCCGAAAAGTTGCCTAGAACTAGATAGAACTAGATAGAACTAGATAGAACTAGATAGAACTAGCCTAGAACTAGCTCATGAGAGCTAGAGCAGACTGGACTGTGATGCTCCTGAGGCTTGAGAAGAATTCTGAGGGTTGAAAAGAGCCACCTAAGAGTTAAGGAGAATTTCGAAAGCTGGCGATGTTTGTTAAAAATGTTTAGGCCTGTCCCGGAGCTGCAGGATGCCCCTGAAAGCCAGACAGGTTTGTCGAGGACTGGGAATATACCATAGAGGTTGGATAGGGCTCCTGTCTGATAAATATGGCCATGGGAGTCAGATATGACAGGACTGGGATGTCCATGTGCTTTGGGAATGGCACCTGAGGGATCGTGCCCCCTGAGCTAAGATGTCTTCGAGAGCTATACATGCTGCCGAGGACTGGGAATGTCCCCTAAAAGCCAACGAGGGCCAAGAGGGTTAAGAGTGCCAGAAAGTTTTGCCAGTAGGTGGAGTAACCCTTAATAAGGAGGAACAAAATAGGAGACGTCTGAGCGCCGTCCATATGATGCACATTCATCCTGAAAAGTGCCGTCACGTGCTGTTTCTTGAGGACGAATAAAAGCCGTTACTAGGTGACTTCTCGAACGCCGATGGCTGCCGCACCAGCGGCGAGCGGCGACGGCAGCCACAGTGGCTGCGGCCGCTGCAGGGGCGAAGGCCACTTCAGTATCGGTGATCGTTTCTTCGGCCACAGCCGCCTCAGCAGTGACGACCGCCAAAGCGGCCACAGACGTCCCAGTGGCCTGAACACAGCTGTCACAGCAGCTACGGCCACTACAGCAATGACGATGAGGACAGCTAAGCGATAGCTGCGATGACAGCGATGCCAGTAGCTTCGCTTTGGATCGGTGTCACCCCAGTTAATAGAAAACCCACCAATTTGCTGGATGCTATGTGTTGGGCATTGCTACTGAGGTCTATTGCTAGTCATCCCCTTGTCCCCAAAACTTCCACCTTTCCCCCATTGGTGTTCACGCCTCATATTGAGAAAGTATGAAGGTGTTGAAAAGGCGAAACAATATGGGCCTCACCCGTATCATAAAGACATAAAGACATAAAAGATCAGTGCAACTATGAGCCCAAGAGCCCTTCTTGGTTGCACTCTGTACACTGAACCAGTTGTCCATCAAATGTGTTGATCAACTCTCCCTGGAACACAGAAAAACAAGCCCCCTATTCTTATAATGATTGTCTATGCTGTTCTTAAAGATGTTCAGTGTGTTGCTACTGACAATGGTTTCTGGCAGCTGGTTCCAGTGTTCTACTACCCTGTTGGTGAAGAAGGACTGTCTCAACCTTGTCCTGCTGTGATTAACTTTAATTTTGAATTGATGACCTCTAATTGCATCATTTCTGTTAAATTCAAACAGTTCCCTGAGATAACCCTGTTCCTGACCATGAACAAATTTAAAGACCTCGATGAGATCTCCTCTCAGCCTTCTATATCTAAGTGAAAACATATTCAATTTCTTCAATCTTTCCTCATATGCCAGGTTGTCCATACCATTCACCATTTTTGTTGCCCTCTTTTGTACTCTCTCTAAAAGCCAACAATCTTTTTCATAACTAGGGGACCAAGCTTGGACACAATATTCCAGATGTGGCCTGACATATGCACAATAAAGCTTCCTGATGACTTCCTCACTTTTGTATGATACATTCCTATTTATTGCCCCAAGCATTCTTAGTGCCTTCTTCCTGGCTTCTTTGGTCTGTTCTGATGCCCCCAATTTTGTGTTCAAAATAACACCTAAGTCCTTCTCCTGCTGAGTCACAGATAGTACTTGGCCACCCATCAAGTATGGAGCCTTGATATGCTGCCTACCTACATGCATGATTTTGCACTTATCAAAATTAAATTTCCATTTGCCATTTTTCGGACCACTTCACAAGCTCGTCTAAATCTTTCTGCAGCAAGACCTGCTCATTGTGCCCTGTTATTGCCCTAAAGACCTTCAAATCATCTGCAAATTTCAAAACCTTACTGCTTAGGCCACTTTCAATGTTATTTACAAACATAATGAACAATAGTGGTCCCAGTACTGACACTTGGGGGACTCCACTAAGAACATTTTGCCATGATGATTTTGTACCATTTAGCATCACTCTCTGCCGTCTATCTGAAAGCCACAACCCTATCCATTTTAGGATGTTACCCACAATACCATGGGCCTGAAGCTGCATCATTAACCGTTTATGAGGTACCTTGTCAAAGGCCTTGCTAAAGTCAAGATATGCTACATCAACCTGATTTCCCTTATCAAATTGTTCTGTAGCAAAATTAAAAAAGTCCAAGAGATTTGTGAGATATGATCGCCCTCTTTTCTAAACCCATGTTGAGTATCGTGAATCACTCTGTTTCCTTCCAGAAAACTAACTATTTTATCCTTGATAATTGATTCAAGTACCTTGCAGACTAGTGATGTGAGGCTTACTGGCCTATAGTTTTAGTATCATGCACATATAGTATTTAGTATCATATAGTATAGTATCATGAACACCCTCCCTTCTAGACTATTTCTGAACGTGGGGCAACAGAAAGAAACAACCTGCAATGGCGTCCATGGAGATGAACAATGGTATTTTACTGAAGTTAATAATATTCATGCCTTCATTAGGTATGGGTTGATATACCTTCATTTTCGGTAATATGTATTCTTTTCTTGGTTGTTGTTCGCAGCCAAACGGTTTGTTTTTATGGTTAAAGTAGGGCGGCTAAGTAGGTAGGGGAGCCTCTTCAGATGTTCGCCCCCTGAACCAAAGGCCCGCTTCTTCTTTCCTTCTTTTTTTAATCTTTCTCCTTTATCCTTTCTCCCTCTACAAAGCATGCATCGTAGACATCGTGCGATGAGCCTCCAAAGGCCACCGCCAGGGCTGGCACGCGAGTGCATTGACCTCTGACCTTGCCGTGTGTCGCTGCTTCAGAGGCGCACCCGGAAATCCGGCGGCTGATCAGACCCGACCGGCGGCTGCTGGCGGTGGGCATGACCTGCGTGCTGGCGCAGCTGTGGCTGGGCTACCAGATGCGCGCCACCAGCTGGCCGACGGTGCTGGTAGCCGCCTACCTGGTGGGCGGCTCGATCTCGCTGATCCAGTTCACCGTGCTGCACGACACGCAGCACCGCAACGTGTTCGGCACGCGCCTGTGGCGGTTCGACGACGCGCTGGCGTGGCTGCTGGGGGCACCGGCGCTGGTGCCGTACCGGTTCGGCCGACGCGCGAAGCACCTGGCGCACCACCGACACCTGGGCGTGGCCGGCCTCGACGACGACCGGCCGTCCTGCCGGCAGCTGGAGCAGAGCCGCAGTCGGCTCGGCCGGCTGTGGCTGCTGCTGGCGGCGCCCGTCCAGTCGCGTCTGCGCCAGCTGACTCGGCCGCAGGACGCCGTCCAGTCGGTGCTGCTGGTCGCGGCTGCCTTGACGGCCGGCGGGCCGCGCATGGCCGCCTACCTGGCGCTGGGCCCCCTGCTCGGCCGCACCATGCACCCGTTCGGCGCCGCCCTGCTGTGCTCCCACTCGTACGGCCCGAACAACGAGGTGGTCACCTACAGCTACCGCGGCGTGCTCAACTGGTTCTTCCTCAACACGGGGTACCACATCGAGCACCACGACTTCCCCAACGTGCCGTGCCTGCGCCTGCCGCTCGTGACACGCGCCGCGCCAGAGTTCTACAGGGGCCTGCCGCAGGTGGACAGCTGGTTCACCTGCATGCTGAACTATTTGTTTGCTGCTGAGCGGAACTTGTCCTCTCGACACGACACATCAGAACGTCAGTGGCCTGCCGACGGGACGTAGGCAGGTTGCGGAACATTGCGTTTTTTGTTTTGTTAAATGGTATTTGCAGTTCGAGCCCTCTGTTCGACTAGCAAGCAGACGATTGCAAGCAGCAAGCGGCATGGGAAACCCACTGGTAGCCTACATATTGTGATATTTTACCAGCTCATCCGTTACTTGGAGGTCCTAGACCTAAACGAGTATATAAGTTGCTTTTCCGTTAATCAAACATTCACTGTTTCGATTCTTAACCATATAGTGTGGAATTTTTTTTGGAATGTAATAGTGCCTAGATGTCATGGCATGTGCTTTACTGCTGAATAAAAGTGTACTTTTTACTGTTGCAATCCTTTTTGCTCTAAGCAGTCCTTGTCGATGAAAACTCAGTTTGGTCCTCTTCTGTTATTGTATTGGTAACTGACCGACGGAAATGATCAGGAACCCAAATCGTAGATCGAACGCCTTACTCTTAGCGCGAATTAACGTAGCGCCCCGACTCCACCGGTACACAGCGAACGAGCCCGCAACTATAGTCCACACCACCAGCCAACCCGGACAGAATCCATCCGGACAGCTGCCGGTCGTCACTGTTGGTCCACCCGCAATGCTCCGATCCCACCGGCGCACCACGAATGGTCCAACAACATGCAGGGCTCAACCACGGCGTCAATCCCACCGACACCATGCATTAAAGGAAACTAACCACCTTTATAATGGGATTTTAACTGAGATAGCAGTTTTGAAGACCACGTCGAGAAATCACTTACCTCATACTCCGTTCGGTCCAAAACATCTTCCAGCCGAAGTTATAAGGCCTTTTATCATCGGTTTTGGGACATGGACAGACTCGGTGGGCGTTGTGAAAATTCCTTTGGCGTTCTGAAATTTGTTATTTTATATTATATTTATATTATATAATTATATATATATATTTATATATATATATATAATATATATATATATATAATATATATATATAATATATATATATATATATATAATATATATATATAATATATATATATAATATATATATATAATATATATAATTATATATATATATTATATATTATATTATATAATTTATATTCCTCTCATGGCGAACCTTTAGAGGCCTATGATAAAAAGAAAAAAACTTTCCAAAATCCCGTTTTTTGAAGTATGGGCATAATATTTCGCAAAACCAATGTCATATTCATCATTTTCAGGTGCCAATACCCCTAATTAGTATGATTGCAGAATTTCGGCAAGGTGGTTAGTTTCCTTTAAGGCCGACCCACCCTATCCGCGACGATTTTATCGGTCTCGTCTCGCTTTGCAGCTGGTATTCGACGTGGCGGTACTTTAGTCGGACGGTTAGTACCTGTTTCAATGTGGTGTTCCGTCAATGTTGTTTGTCCCAGATCATGTTCGCCAACCGATAAGACGTCGGAGTATTCCGCCAATAGATGATGCACTTTCCTACATTGATCAATCGTAAGATCGTGCATCGACCTTTCCAGGAGTTCCTGTATATGACTGTGGAGCTCCTCAATGTTGTCTCCCTGGTTGCAGGCCATGTTTGATGTGCCCGACCACTGGCGGATCCAGGGGGGGCATTCCGGCCATGCCCCCCCCCCCCAAGCGCTTCAAAGGGGGGGGGGGGCATAGTGTCTTTTGGCCCCCCAAACCAACAAAAGTAAACTAAATTAAAATGCAGTAACCTTTGCTGATGTTAAAAAATAGTGTTCCGGGTGAAATAATCTCCAATTTTAAAGGTATTTTGTTATAATTGTTTGAAAGCACAATATGGTAGCATAGTAGATTCTGACACATCGAGGGTTCTATGCTGTTGAAGTTCTGCTTACAGCAAGAGATGACGAAATCAGCAGTTTCATTATTCCTTCGTCAGATTGGTTCATGAAGTTTGTTTAGCCAGTAACGGGTAAGCGGACCCAGTGAGCCAGATTTCGAAAGCGGAATTTGAACAGGATGTTTTGTGCGAGTGACCAGTTGAGCCCAGTTGAGCAGCATATTTCGTATGCTGGCGTTGGGGCAAGGCCTTATAGCCATATAGGTGTTGGGTTTGTTAAGATGAAGAGACAGGCTACATTGACTGATTTTTTAAAAGAAGAATAGCAAGAGGAGGTATGCATTTATATCCTGAATAAGAGATAACTGGTGGGTTTGCATGTCGGGGAGATTCGGGTGGTAGGACCGGGCTATCAAAGTTTAAGGGTATTATTGCAGTTTAAGGTATCTACGAGACAAGTTTTACACATACCCTCATGCACTGGCGGATCCAGGGAAGGCCATTCCGGCCATGCCCCCCCCCCCCCGAAGCGCTTAAAGGGGGGGCAAAGTGTCTTTTGGCCCCCCCCGAAACCAGCAGAAGTCAACTAAATTAAAATGCAGTAACCTTTGCCGAGGCTAAAAAATAGCGTCTGGATGAAAGAATCTCCAATTTTAAGGGATTTTTTAAATATATATAATTGTTTTGAAGCCAGTATAGTAGCATAGTAGATTCTGACACACATTGAGGGTTCCATGCTGATCAAGTTCTGCTTACAGCAAGAGTTGACAAAATCGGATCCGCCAGTGTCCACGTGCACGAACGTTGACGTGGTACAAGACGCTGAACGTGAACGTGAACGTTTTTGTAAACAAGAACAAAAATCCGGAAACATAGAAACGGTGGAGGTAGGCTGGGGCCCCTACACAGGAACTTATGTTGTCAATTATTATTTACTTTTTATTTAATTTTCATTTTAATTATTATTTTAAAAATGGGCCCCTTTGCCAAATAGTGGTCGAAATCCGGTGCTTTTAACCAAAAATAGCGGGAGAATGGGCATCCTCCAAACCCGTTTAACCCCTCCCCTGATGCAATTCCTAGGTACGCCACTGGGGGAGGGGAGGGGGGCTGACGCCGAAAACCGAAAGTTGCCCCCCCCCCAAACCGATGGGATAGATCCGCCAGTGTGCCCGACACAATCTCTGCTGGCTCACATGCTCCGACACACGTTCCCTGTTGAACCCGAACAGGCTTGTGTGACAAGTTTGCCATCAGAACAGGAACAGAAGGTGCCTGCGTGTCAATCACTGTCCGACCAACCAACATGCCACAAGTGGCGATTTCGCAACTTTCTAGCATCCCTGGTCGATCAAACAAATCTCCATCGGGCCTGCATGTTAGAATCGTTTCGGTTCCAAGATGAAGGGTTACAGTCTTTGAAACCCTGACCCTGAAGGCGGTGGATCCCAAATTTCGAGCATCACCAATTACGAGTGACACTGTAATCCCCTGCACATGCATCTGCAACATGGAAAAATATATCACACAGTTGTTAAGCTGAAGGTAATCTAACCCCAGTATGCATGGCTCTTGAAGCTCATCAGCAATATAGACTGCCTGTTTGGTAAAATGTCCTCCAATCGCCATTTCCACATCTGTTGGACCTCGTAGAGCTGTACGGCGGCCAATGACATCACACAGACGTCCAGGAATATGTGGAAGTTGCACGTCACCCAGAATATCCGCTCGGAGCAGGGTACGATTCGAGCCGGAGTCAATAATAATTGGGCATGCCGCACCATTGACCGAGCCAAACACCTGAATGCTGTCGGCATCCTTCGAACTGAGGAACGTCACGGCATGCGGGGACTTTGTGACAGGTTGACTGACTGGAGTCCCTTACAATCGGCCACAGTTAGGTTTTCCGGATCAGTTCGAGTATTGTTGAATGTGGTTCTCTTTCTGGACAACTGCGTTTGAAATGACCGTTTTCTTCACATTGCCAGCACCCGTTTCCACCTATTTGCCGGGATCTGATGCTTGCTTTGCGATCGTAGACATATCCGTATCGTTGATGGATCGAATTCATCTCCAATGCCTGTAGTCTCTGAAGGATTTCCCGAAGCATGCCTTCGTGTCCCGAACCGTCTCTGTGTGCGATTGTCTCGGCCTGACGAGTTGTAAAGCCTGTTCCAGATGTGGATGACATTCTTGCTGCCGTGGCAACACGAGGGATTGACTCGATCTCTAATGATATGACAAGTGCTTCCTGGACATTATTTTGGCCGAATCTTTGGCTTTTTTTAAATAATCGCAAACGATCGTTATTGATATAGCGCCAAACGTTCGATATCTTGCGCCAGAATTGACAATGCTTTTCCGGAACCACGCACCCGTCCTCGAAGCTGAGCACGGTAGCGATGTTCCTGATGGGCACACCCAAATCGCCGTTCTAGCGCGTCAGTCAGACTTTGATAGTAGCGTCGGGCAAATGCATCAAGAAGACCTAGTACTTCTACGGCATGTCCATTCAAGCAAGCGGCAAGATGCACTGCCTTCTCTGTGTCATTTCATTTGTTACTCTCAGCAATCAGCTCAAATTGAGCCTTATATGAGGACGAAGATATTGAGCCGTCGTATTCTTGTGGCTTTCGATTAACAGCCCTGATCTCTTGACCTGGAGTATCCATCTGTCATTGGTTACGCTTGGCGTTTCCTGACCTGAATATACAACTATTCCCGGTTAACCAGATCCGTTGTTGTTTTATCCCCAAGCATATCCCTGAAGCCATGAATGCAGTGGAAGATGTCTTCCAATTTCCTTTCCATTACGGTAATGCGTTCGGTGCTTTGTTGGGGAAGCTCATTGTCTGATTCTTCCAAAGTTGTTTTTCTGGGCATCCGACACTTGCTGCCTGAACATTTTTATCTGCAACGCAAGATATTTCACGCGCTTCTTCCACCTGGCTTCCGTCCGTCTCAGCACCATCATGCGAAGTCCAAACTCCTCCCGACCCCTGTACTCGAGCCTGGGAACGAGTAATTCGCTTACTCTCATCCATGATAAAAGCGGGGTTGCAATCCCACTTATACACCAGTTGTTGCAATCCTTCTTGCTCTAATCAGTCCTTGCTGATGAAAACTCAGTTTGGTCCTCTTCTGCTCTTGTATTGGTAACTGACCGACGGAAATGATCAGGAATCCAAATCGTAGATCGAACGCCTTACTCTAACCGCGAATTAACGTAGCGCCCCGACTCCACCGGCACACAGCGAACGAGCCCGCAACTATAGTCCACACCACCAGCCCACCCGGACAGAATCCACCCGGACAGCTGCCGGTCGTCACTGTTGGTCCACCCGCAATGCTCAGATCCCACCGGCGCACCACGAATGGTCCAACAACAGGCAGGTCTCAACCACAGCGTCGATCCCACCGACGCCGTGCATTAAGGCCGACCCACCACACAGCGCACGACCCCACCGACACGCTGCGAATCGGGGACGGTCCCCGAGAGCTCACCTGTCCCGGACAAGTGTCGGGGCACTATCGACCACTCGCCACTACGCACCGCCGACATGACCTCGGATGGCAACTATCCACCAATGAAATCACAGCAATGCCGTGACGCATGAGCACGTTCGCTATTGACGGAGGAAGTGCATTACACTACGAAACAACGATACCGAGGGAACCTAAGCGTCTGGATGTCGATTGGCACCGCTGCAGTGGAGTCGCTCTGAATTTCCCAACGATTTTACGATACTTGACAATTTTGTAATGATATAGCAACAATATTTGTCTTCTAGGAAAATGTACATTTTATTCCCCTTTGGTACTTTAAAGGCGTCAGCACGCAGATGTGCGTCGCATTGACACTATGCAGCCATTGAGACAACGGCCCTTGCGCGTAGTTTGATAGCTTAGATTCCTCTATGACACGACCATGACTCGACCATACTCCCGATGGCCTGATCACACCGGTTCCACAGTGGGTTCCAAGTGTTGATATACTACTTCCACAGCTTACTATGAGGATCAAGGCCGATGCATGCAACTTGCAAGCTTAAATCAAAATGACTAATGGCGGTCAGGGGTGGATACAGGGTCTGATCAAGAAAAAAACATTAGTATTACCATACAAGCAGAGCCTCAAGGTGCTGGACAGAGCTGAAAAAGAGCAATCTAGAGCTGAAATTGTGCCCCCGGATACGTTTTGCTTCCAATGTACAAATTATATTTTCAAGATACGTCATACAAACTCATACCGGGTCGGCTTCAGGGCAACATTGAGCTACGCGCCGGTAGGGCCTGTGACTGATTCAGTAGTGGCTGTGTAGTGTCCTAGTGGCCATCGGCAGGGACGAACAGGAGGCACTGGGGGCATGTGCCCCCTCCCCCCCCCATTGAAGGTGGGCGCCCCTCTGAGAAAGAAAGGCGCCACTCCGAGAAAGCTCGAGTGCACTCCGCCCTTGAACTTTTCCGTCAGAGGCGCCCATCGGAAGGCAAAGGCGCCACTCCGGACATGTGCCTCCACGACTATTTCTAGATCCGCCCCTGGCGGTCGGCAGTGACTACAGCATCCTAGATCATATTACAGTGAGTGAATTACGACGGACTCATCCCAGTATGGCGATTCCGGTCCGACCACCGACCGAAAGGGTCTCCCACCGGCGCGACGGCCCAGCGCGCGCCCCCAATGGGGTCTGAAAGCTACGATTTGGCCACCAGGGCGGCGCTGTACGCAATGGTCACCCGACGAGGAGGCGTCGGCCATCTTTGCCGTGCATTTTGCGTGGGGTTGCCGGGAGTCGGTGTTGGCATGTGGCTTTTATTAGGGTTGCAAGTCATTTAGGCCAAGGATTTCGGAAATATTGTGTTGAAGAAAGGTTGTTCATGGGTTACAGTGTGCCAGGAACTCGCCAATTATCGGACTCTGGCCACTAGCTTGGGTAGAACATACGCGTCTGAGCTGGCAAGTGCTTTGCTATTGACTGCACGTTACGGTGGTAGCTACTAGGCGCAATTATGGACTTGAATAGTGATAGGGATTTTTATGGGAGTTTCACAACACCTCAACTTTCAAGCTTATTAAGGGAAAGGCATGCATCCACAAAGGGCAGAAAGGAAGAGCTGGTCCAGAGGTAAGAGATCTCTACCCACCTACTGTTAAAAATGCATGTGCTGGCTTTTGGGGAGATTTGTTGGATGCGTGTGGGGTGTGGGTGTTGTGTATGCATGGGTGCATGTGATATGTACATCTGTGTGTGTGTTTGTGTGGGTGATTTTCCTTATTCTCTTTTACTAACGACTCTAATCTGAATCAACAGGACTGAGATAAGGAAAGGGTAATGTTTTGTTATAATTAGGACCAACTTTTGGCGTAATTTTTACCCGACAATAGGTACTTAAGGTAAGGTAAGGTAGCAGCATGTGGGACCCACAAGAGATGTGGGCCCCTGGGAGTCAGTGCCCCAAGCAGTGCAGGCTCCCTGAGAGGTGGGTGTGGGCCCCTAATGGGGCCCATATGAACAACTACCTTGGTAAGGTACCTAGCTCTAGGTGACCAGATACCCACTGCCCAACCTAACCTGCAATGCAATTTTGTGAAATTAATTTGACTGAACATAACTTATGGGTGGAACTCAAATTATTAGTTTAAAATTAAGTAGGCTAACAATCCAATCTTAGCATGTTAGGTATTAGCCATGACAAATTCCTGGCTATGGATTGGGGGTGGTGGTGGGGGGGGTGCAGATTAGAGTCAATTTCTCACCCTTGGTGTGGATTGGTGCGTATTTTCACTGTGGGCTGATGTGCCCCAGTGAACTTTGTGCCATACTCTACAGTCTGGACAATAGATAGGTACTTACCTTGGTACCTAATGTGCCTAGGTACCTTACCAGTGCTTTCCTAAATGGTTCCCACTACGTCTTTTACAGAAAGGCAGTCAAACAATAGTTGTTTTTCAAATCAATTTTCTGCCTTCTTACCTTGCAGTCTGCTGGAAACCTGATAGATGGATCACGTTTATGGCAGCCGGGAACCGCACATACACCCATACTTCTGGCTTGCTTCTCCTAATTTCTAGCGCACTAATGGTAAATATTCCAGCAAACTAGACGTGTCTGAAGTACATTCAACATAATTAAATACGCGCAAACAACATACGCTGCTTACAAAATGTACAATAGGCTTTTTAAATATAAAGATTCTGCCCTCCTAACCCACAAAACATAGCGCTTTAGGTTCGCCAAAGAAGGCTGGGTGATCATTGACTCTCAGCGCCATCTACATCTTTATCAACTTTCAGACCCCATTGGACAAAACGCTGGCGCGGTGCTGCCATTTTGGTTTTGGTGGGCGTACCAGTCATATGCCAAATACATATGTACTGAATTTGTAGGCCAGCGTACCAGTATTGTTAAATGTCCTGGGATACTAACCATGCATGATTTGCTATATTTTGACCTTTAGGTAAGGGGTTACGAGGGATTAAAGGGGTAACATCATCGTAGGCACTTCAATGAATAGACCCCGACGACCCTATATTTTGTCGTGCTGATGGGTAAAATTAGACGCCAAGTTCAGTTTTAGCTGGCACTTAACCTCGCGATGCATACTTATTTTGCGTCAGCGATGCACTGTGGCAGCTGGCACAGTGAATGGCAGGTGGTCGGTGTGCTGTGCTGTAGTGTGGTTACACGATTGATAGCTGTTGCTAAGATATTGTAATAAACATGTTATGCAGCAGGTAGTAGTGATTCGTGGACAACGATACGAACCTAAACAAGGGACCAACAACCGTGTTAGTTGTGAGGGAAGACGTAGCCTGAACGGGTTTAACTTGAACTATCGGAGACCTTTCTCAGCGTACGAGACCAGAGCCGGCGGGATCCAGAAAATGATGAGGCTTTTGAGGAGCTGGTATCTGAGCAACGATGATATATATTTCGTGAGATTCCATCTTGATCTACATATCCTGCCTATGCACTTATCCATCTATTCCATGGAGGTAGCTGCCACCTATAACATATGATAAGTGAATATGGGTCAAGCACCGGTGGCCGAGCGATATGGAAGTGTTTAAAATAGTAAATTGGTGCCAAAAACATCTTCGCAGCTGGCGCAATCGTGCTCGGATCGCAATATCTACGCTTTCCACCCACCAGGACACTGGGCTCGAAGCAACAATCGCTTAGGTCAATGCCTAAAAAATAGCCACAATAGTTCCAGTTGGCAACTCTTTCATTCACGCCAACTATGGATGTCCCGTTTAAACGCAACACAGTCACATTACCTAAACCCGACCGTACAACGGCGAAAAATCCCGCCACCACATCCGACGAACGCTCGGGATGCGCAAGCGTTCCTCAAAGCATACGGTATTAATGCAATGCTACTATCTGGTGGTGAGATATCCTCCAAAGCACAGGAAAAAATATGCAAATTGTACTGGTTGTGTATTTACGCTCCATGATAACATTTGTTTTCCTTCCGAGGCACCCTGGTGTTGGCTGTCTTGATTTATGGGCAGCTCGCCATTGGAAGCCCAACATTGAAAGACTCTATGAAAGTGTATGCACCAAAATAGGATACGCGACTTCATTTGATTTGAAGACGACCAATAACTTATGATGATGTGGTCGTTGATAGCTTCTTTAAGTCATATCTGCAGACATAAAAAGGGGCAGCTGTATTCCGAATGTCGACAAATGCATTAATTACCTGTAATAGGATGGAGCAGTTTGAAAAAATGTTATGTAGATTTCAAGACCATCATTATATATCGAAGATTGGGAATACCTATCGACGACATTATTCGAAGTAGTCTAGGTACACGTATTGTCACTGGACCATGGGCATAATTGACTGCAGATTGACCAGCGAAGTATGATATATTGCAGCTAAATATACGCACATTAACATGAGTTCAGCTTTTTAAGCTATATTAGTTATCGATCCGTTCACTGGCGGATCTAGCCCACCGGTTTGGGGGGGGGGACCAACTTTCGGGTTTCGGCGTTAGCCCCCCTCCCCCTCCCCCAGTAGCGTACCTAGGAATTGCATCAGGGGAGGAGTCGAACGGATTTCGAGGGTGCCCATTCTCCCACTATTTTTGGTTAAAAGCACCGGATTTCGACCACTATTTGGCAAAGGGGCCCATTTTTTAAAATAATAATTAATGACAACATAATTTCCTGCGTAGGGGCCACAGCCTACCTCCACCCTTTCTAAGTTACCGGATTTGTGTTCTTGTTTACCAAAACGTTCACGTTCACGTTCAACGTCTTGTACCACGTCAACGTTCGTGCACGTGTACACACTGGTGGATCCGATTTTTTCAACTCTTGCTGTAAGCAGAACTTGAGCAGCATGGAACCCTCGACGTGTGTCAGAATCTACTATGCTACTATATTGGCTTCCTGCATTAGGAACACTGCATTAGGAACTCGAGGACAAGCTGCATTAAATTAACTCAAACTGGACAAAACGTCCAAATACAACCTGAAAAAACAAAAAACACTTGGCAGACATTCCGCCGGTGTGCACAATACTGCCACCTGTTGACAGCAAGCGGAGACACAGCCGTACGATTTCGCCGCCAGGATTTCGCTGGCTCCTCTAACGGACAACGGTCAAACTATTTTTGTACTTTATGATCCTTGGACCTAAATGAAGTTTGGACGTTATGAACCCTCCCTCTGAAGCCAGTTTTGTACGTTGTGATCGTTGTACGTTATGAACTTTGTACATTGTGAACGCGCCCTATCCAATGCATTTTGAACTTTATTTCGATTTTTGTACGTTATGATCCCTAGACGTTGTGAGCTTTGTACGTCATGAACTTTGGTAGTAAATGAACCTTGTTCGTTATGATATGGCCTCCTTTTTTTATATATTATATATATATATATATATATATATATATATATATATATATATATATATATATATATATATATATATGCAACTTATATTTCGTGAGATCAAGTTTAAAAAACCCTCGGCTCCCAGGGCCCATCCAACTTTTGGAATTCTCCTCCCAAAAGCCCATCAGCTTCCATGAGCCCTCATCTCAGGGTGTCTTCCAACTTTTTCCTGGGGCCTCTAGATGCGTGCTGCAGACAGATAAGGGTACCCGAGACAGAAATGAGCGCCTCATAACCAGATGAGCTCTTGGGACGGATAAGAACGGCATTGACGAACAGGGACGCCTTCGTCGGTGAAGATTGCCTGATACGAAGTGAGGAATCTGGTGTGAAGATGACACACTTTACGCCGCCGCGTCATCCAGACCGAACTGGATACCGCGAAGAGAAGCTCATAGACCAGTTGGGACGCCTGAGTCACAGACCGCTCAAAACCCACCAGCTCCCGGAGCCCCTCCACCATTCAGGATCCTCCGCTCCAAGGAGCCCTTCAGAGGAACTCCCGAGCAATAGACTAGCGCCTCGAACGAAAGGAAAGCTGGGTGGATGGGAGAGGGCTTCTCTAGACAGGAACATGAGGAATCTATGTATTTTCATCGAGGGGCACTCTTCCGGAAGGTTATATGCATTTGGATGGGTGCCGTCCTGCGTAAAAGCAGAATCCGAAAAAAGAAGAAGACCAGCGCCTTCTGCACTCACAGGCTCGCCTTTGTCTTCCAGCTGGCAAGTGGTAGCTGGCTTCACCTATATCTACGCAGATTACATCCATGCGGTTAATGTTATTGCTTGTCCCACGCCAATATTGTGCCAGTCATTTTCAAAGTACCTGCTAGCTCAGACGATCTACCGATGCGAGGTTGCTGGCTACAGTGTTAGGTCCTGCTTTGAGCGCCATGGAGCTGTACTCGGAAGATGACATTCATGTGCAAAATCCTTCACATTTCCCATCAAAGCACCGAATGGTACAGAATTCACATGATTAGGGCAAAATGCAATAGAATAACAAAACATCACTTGCCTGATTAATTGCTTCAGCGACCCCATATTGCGCTATACCAATGTCCTGCTTCTGCATTTATGTGGCATACGTGAATACAATACAGCCTTCGTTAATTCCATTTCATCTCTACTCTTAAACAAAGACGGCTGCAATTTGTACACAATGAGCGCGATTGTCCACGAGGTCAATGACCTTGAGTCACATTGCACCTGTTTGGCGCCCATACTGGAAATTGCCAGCACAGGCAGGAAACGGCAGGCGGAAACCATCATGAGGCGACGGAATCGAACAACGTGGAGAAGGGGGCTAATCCTGGCAGCATGCTACTGCACGCCACTGCCAAACATAATCTGCAGAAGTGGAGCTAATCCTGGCAGCGTACTACTGCACGTCACTGCCAAACATAACCTGCATAATGGGGCTAATCCTGGCAACATGCTACTGCACGCCACTGCCAAACATAACCTGCAGAATTGGAGCTAATCCTGGCAACATGCTACTGCACGCCACTGCCAAACATAACCAGCAGAATTGGAGCTAATCCTGGCAGCGTACTACTGCACGTCACTGCCAAACATAACCTGCAGAAGGGGGCTAATCCTGGCAACATGCTACTGCACGCCACTGCCAAACATAACCAGCAGAAGTGGAGCTAATCCTGGCAGCATGCTACTGCACGCCACTGCCAAACATAACCAGCAGAAGTGGAGCTAATCCTGGTAGCATGCTAGTGCACGCCACTGCCAAACATAACCTGCAGAGTGGGGCTAATCCTGGCAACATGCTACTGCACGCCACTGCCAAACATAACCAGCAGAAGTGGAGCTAATCTTGGTAGCATGCTAGTGCACGCCACTGCCAAACATAACCTGCAGAAGGGGGCTAATCCTGGCAACGTGCTACTGCACGCCACTGCCAAACATAACCAGCAGAAGTGGAGCTAATCCTGGCAGCATGCTACTGCACGCCACTGCCAAACATAACCTGCAGAAGGGGGCTAATCCTGGCAGCATGCTACTGCACGCCATTGCCAAACATAACCAGCATAAGTGGAGCTAATCCTGGCAACATGCTACTGCACGCCACTGCCAAGCTGATGTGCACCGCGACCTAAGCAGATGCTAATCCAAGCAGCAGTCGCTCGCTACTCAGACTGTCGGCTGATGACTGTCGACGCTTTAGATCCGTCAGACAACGCATCACACGGCCCTTGTCAGGCCCCGACGGCGCTGCAGCGACGCCGGCGTGCCATACACAGGCACCGCCATGCTTCTGAACAGCTATGCCCTAGCCAGCCTAAGTCGGCAGGTGTGACGGCCCACACGTGATGTGACACTTCTGAGTTTGGCTCTCTCCACACAACTTCAGGTTGAAGCTGTGACGCGTCAGGACGTGTTCCGGTCTGGCCAGGTAGGGTGTTGCTTTCACACAGTGCCATGTGTGCACGGGTTGATTCTATTAGCATTCAGGTCCAGATCTTTCGATCAAGCAGGTTCCAGTGAAATTACACTGCCGCGAAATTACATTTACCGCGAAATTACACTGCTATAATGTGAATGTAGTGCCTGTAACACACCCGGACTTTGGCTGATTCAAAGAAACTGTGTTGGAATTTGAACCGAAGCATATGCATACTTAGTTGTGGGTTGGCGGTCTGAAACCGTGACGTAGCAGCGGCACCGTGTGCTTGGACGTGGCAGCAGCGGCACCGTGTGTTTGAACGTGGTAGCTGCCGCCACGACGGTACGCCATGCCAACACCTCACCAGAATCGTGTTCCTCACCACGTCTGGGAATTATCCTTCGACCACCGCGAAGAACATGATGGCGCATGACGCAGCCATCCTTCCCACACGGTTTTGCAGCTCGATACTGACGAATACGGTGACTCTTTTCAGACAGAAAAAGCATAACGTAGTATCCTACACCAGTCTGTCTCGATCATCTGACCACTTCTCCTGGAAGCGCTCACACTATGCCAGGGAGTGATGCTCTCCACAGCACGAACAGACCTCCACTATGTCCGCAGCAGGAGGTGCCTTTCGAATAGTGACAGTCCCTGAACTGATGGTGTGAGCTCGTTGTCATAGTTCAACGCTATACCCACCTGCCGCTTCAGCCATTGGTTGAACTTGGTCAAGGCTGGTCCATTTGGTTCAAGTTCAAGCCAATGTTTCCCAATCACGCCTGAACCCCGTAAGAAATTTGTCTACCACTTTCCTTATGCTCCCGTTTAAGTCTCCTCTGAAGCCCAGGTTTTCTAACAATGAATAGTGCTGTTACTACACAGCTTACGCCTGCATAGACGTGTTCCAGTCTGCTCACTTCAGGAAGACAGGGAGACGGTTTGGAGAAAATGGTTGCCAGCTTGGCCTGCTTATCACCTCCACAATCGAGCATCTCATTTAGGGTTGAAGAGGCTTCAACCGGTAACTCATCTTCTTCTTCAGTCTATAAGCTTGATGATGCAACATTGTAATGATTCTCGGCAACAAAGTCATCCTTCCTTTTCTACTGCAAGCAGGGCTGGATACAGAGGGCACACTGAGGGCATGGTACCCTCCCCATGTGAAAAGTTGTCTCCTCCGGCCGGAAAGGGCGCCTCTAAATCTAAGGGCAAGCTCGAGTGCACCCTCCCGCCCCCCGCTCAACGGATTTTTTTTCAGAGAAAGGCTCCGATATGCTCCGGTGCGCCCTCCCGCTCAATGAATCATGTCCGGTTCTGTTAGGGCATCTAATGTAACAAACACATTTTGTTTAGCTACCAGTCGTGTCCTGCTTCCCCTTTTCTTGACTACAAAAAACGTCCCTGGTCGTATTCTTGTGAGCAATGAGAGCCATCTAAGCCTTACATTCTTGAACTTGTCTATCCTTTCAGCCCACGCCTAGAAGTACATACATTTACCTAGGTAGGGATAATTGTGCAACATTCAGCCTGCTATCTTCGAACGCTGGATGTCGTGAGTTGGGACCCACAAGTGCCTTACTTCATTTTCTGCACTCTAATATGTTCACCTAAAACGTGGTTCGAATGCTTTGCGCCCGAAGTTCAAAGATTATAAATAATATAAACCAATTACAGAGTTACAACAGTCAGATTAAATAATCAAGTAACAATAAATGAAGGACCTGCTTCTTCTATAATCAAACAAGTACAATATTCCAAGGCCTATCACAACCCCCTCTCCATCGATCTGCATCGCCTGTATTTATACCACTTCCCGATCACAGCGTCCGACTCACGCGTCTTTCGTATCCATGGCGACCACGATCAACTCAGAAACTAATCGCCTACGATCGAAATTGATCTCCGCGGACGCGACATAAGATATGTTATTGTTTGAAACATTGAGGTTAAATAGCCGTGGTGAAAATGCCTATTGACATTTAGGCAGTACTGGTTGCATTTCGTACCTGACAATTCTGTCTCCTCGGTGTCGACACAGAGGTAGGACGAGCAGCACTGCTCGTTCGAGAAGCATCGCCGTCCTCGACACTGCGCCTTTGTTTGTTCATCCTCTTCAAGCAGCTCCTCTATCAGCTCTGCCTCGTCACGCTGCCGGCCAACGTTGTTGAATCAAGATCAATGTGGTGATGCAATCGCACGGTGTTGGTTAAAGGGAATGCAAGTTTATCTTTCTGGATTCCACTTGGGACACGAATTCGCTCGGCATTATCACATGGAAAAGCTAAAGGAACAATTGGATACTGGCATTAAAGGATGACACGAAAAATAGTTTCAAAAAGTAATTTTGATGTACCCGGTATTGGACCTCATTAATGGGCTTCCTGACATACCTCTGATTCTCTCCAGCTAAACGAAACCCGCGCAGTTTTTGCATACTTTTAAATCATAACTGATATCTCCAGTCAGATGTTCCATCTCCTGCAGCGGACGTTTCCGTGATATCTCTGAATGGTGAAGGTACATAAAACTGCGGCATAACAGGGAAATATTAGGCAAATGAGCTAAGCCATACTACCATAGAAAGGGTGCACCACCGTACGAGAAATTGACTTAAAACCATGACATGGTGTCGCCAATGAATGAGAGGAGGGAACGCATTATTAAACACCCCCAGTCAATAACGGGTAACGTCATGGTTTGAGAGTCGAGAAATATTCGCCTAGCGGGGAAGCTATTAATTATAGTTTGGACTTCTTGCGTTTTGGCTTTTCGATGTTTTGGTCTTGGACTTTCTTATCTTGGACTTATATGATCGTTGGATGTTACTGTTTTGGACTCCATGCACTCTGGAGTTATTGAATCTCGGATATTTTGATCTTCGGACTTCGCGATTCCTGGATGTTGTGCATCATTCAACTTTGGATGCTACGGTTTTGGATGTTCTGAAGAACCTCCTCCCCCCCCTCCGACTCTAAACCCTGAAAGAAAGTTTTTCACTCTTATATGCAGGCACTGTATATATGCATATACAGTGCATATACAGTGCTCTTTCACTGTATATATGCATGCATATATACACTGATATATATATATATATATATATATATATATATATATAGGAAATTCCAAATAAATTGTAGGGTAAGAAGTTGCTGGGCAAACTTCAACAAGTCCGGTCCATACAATTTTTTTGGTGATTTGTGCATAGGCCAGACTGCAAAGTATGGCAAACGGCTCGACGAGGCGCACCAGCCGCGGAAAAAATCCACACCGAAATACACCGAGGGGGGAGGGAGGAGGATCTACACCAGGGAGATCGAATGCACGCACAAAATGCAATCATGAGGTAAGAAAATCAAGAGGCTTAAAGCAAGCGCCTTTTCTACGTAACACCTGTTTCACATCGAATCAATACAAAAATGCGCATACACGATTAAAGCACAACCAGCCTATTGCAATTCCCATCCCGTGTTATTTCGAACCGCGGTAACCGGACAAATGTACGTAAAGCAAATGTACGTATGACAGATGGACATACGCAAATGTACGTACGCAAATGTACGTAAGCACAGATGTACGTATGGCAATTGTACGTAAACGCAGATGTACGTATGGCTAATGCACGTACGGGCAAACGTACGTAAGCGCAAATATACGTAAGCGCAAATGTATGTAAGCGCAAAAGTAAGTAAGCACAAATGTACTTAAGCGCAAATGTACGTATGTGTAGATGTACGTAAGCGCAGATGTACGTAAGCGCAAATATACGTATGCGTAAATGTACGTAATTGCAAATGTGCGTAAGGGCAAAAGCATGTCAGCGCAAATGTACGTATGCAGATATGAACGTAAGCGCAAAAGTACGTATGACAGATGTACGTAAGCTCAGATATACGAAAGCGCAAAAGTACGTATGGCAAATGTACTGATGGTGGATATACGGAAGAGCAAATGTGCGTAAGGCAAAGGTACGTAAGCGAATGTATGTAAGCGCAAATGTACGTATGGCATATATACCTAACCAAATGTACGTAAACGCAAACGTACGTATGCGTAGATGTACGTACATTTGCGCATACGTACAATGCCACATACGTACATTTGCGCATATATACATTTGCGCTTACGTACTATTGCGCATGCGTACATTTGCGCTTACGTACTTTTGCGCATACGGACATTTGTGCTTACTGTACTTTTGTGCATACGCACATTTGCGCTTACGTACATTTGTGCATACGTACTTTTGCGTATGCGTACCATGGATCATGTACTCCTGGATTGGAAACCAACAGCTTCTTGCGTATCAGCCCACCTAGCGGAGGGTAAGTAAAAACATGGAAGCGCGGCCGGTTTTAGGCCGTGCGCCTATGGGAGTTCAGGGTACGCATTTCGTGTTGGCACTTTCCAAATTGATTCAGCCATCTCAGGAGGATTGCATCAGCCTTTTATGATACAGAATTGATCAAGGAACCTTCCCGTTCTTTCCTTATTGATTTATTACGCTCCGTTCAGAAGTTGTCGTGGTACGAAGTGAAAACATTTGTGAGAGGGAGCCTACCTCGCCCCAAGGGTCGGCCCACCGATGTTGATATCTTGATGATCTTTATCTTTAATCTTGATTTCTTATCTCTCTATCTATATATTGAAATGATTGGACGGGGCAAAGTAAGAAGTTGAGAAGTTGAAATAATTGCGGGGGTGGGTTAAACAAACATTGAGGTGGAAATTGCCCCTGAAAGATATATAAAACAACACTCCTGAGTCGAACGACTGGCAAGTGGTAGCGAATCGGCGAGAGGTAGTGGCGTTGCCAGCTAGGGTATGTTGCAAGTGCTGATCCAAAGGGGAAGAAGCGAAAGTGGCGTCCCTTATGACCCGAAGGACGCTTCCCTTGGAGGTTCCATTGTACCCCTCCCTCTAATTTATCAGCGCAACGCGCTCCTCGGCCTGGGAACGGCGGTCCTCTGGTAGTCCGAACGCAGACCGCGAATTTTTCGACGAAAGGCACTTTCTCAGACAAAAACAAATGGTGCCCCTCTGGGAGATCGGAGTGCACCCCGTCCAAATGTTCTGGACCAGGAGCCGCCCCTCTGGAGACATGACGCCTCCTTGGCAAAATCATAAATCTGTCAGTGGTATGGTGTAGGGGGAGAGGGGCTTGTACCCTCCATGGAACTTCCACTCAATCCTCATGGCGGATTGGTGGGTACGCCGAAGTCTGTATCTCTCCCATTCAGTTGTTTAAACCACTCCACTGGAAAATATCAGCCACATATCTAGAGAGCAAGGAGGGTGGGGGCGAAAGCAGAACCGCTCATTCTTATCATTGAGGGTGAAACTGCCTCCTCAATGCTTGCTTCCCCCTACCCGCAATAATTTCAACTTCTAGCATGGGAGCCTTTTGAATGTGACCCCCATATTCATTTTGGTCTACCTATTGCCTTCATGTACTTTGCCCCACCGATCATTTTAAGAAATGAACATCGGTGGGCCAACCCTTTCGGCGAAATGGGCTCCATCTCACAGATGCCTTCACTTCGCATCACGACAACTTCGGAACGGAGCGTAATAAACCAATAAGTAAAGAATGGTAAAGTAGCTTGATCAATGGGAGACAACGCGCGAAAGCTTCCAGTCGCAGCCGCTAGACTGGCGACACATGCGAGTAGGACGTGAATTTCCCGCCGCATTAGCCGTGTCCCTGCCTTTTGCTTGTGAAGAGCGGGAGATTGGAATGGAAGAAGTTTCCTAAGATCAATTATTTGGTGTTGGGGAGTTCGGAGCTGAGTTCCTGGTTTTGCATATAGGTAATGTATGTGTCTGGATAGAGCCAGTGGCCTACCGAAGGATGGGCAAGGGGCAAAGTGACCTTTTGTCCCACAATCTCTGAGAGGCTGTTGGGTCCCCCAAGAATGTCGCCGGGGTACATAAAAATTGCACCGGACCGCTTAAAAATCCCGCTGGGCCCCCAAGGATCGCACCGGAGCCCATGGAAAAATCACATTGGGGGCCACAAGAAGTCGCGCAGAGACCGCTGAAAATGACTGGGCCCAAAAAATTGCAACGAGGCCCCTGCAAATTACATTAATGCCCCAAAAATATCTTCATGGCTCCCAAAAATGGCCCTGCCTGGGGTTGCCAAAAAGTGGGACCGGGGCCCTGAAAATACCATTGGGGCCCCAAAAAGTCCCGCTGGGCCTCATTAAAATCACGCTTTGGGCCAAGAAGTCGTGCGGTGGTCATTGAGAATGACGCTGGGGGACCAAAAAGGACTGGCCGAGCCCTTAAAATCTTTAAATCTTTGCATGATGGGTGGGCGTGGCACTCTTGGCTCCTGGATCCGCCGCTAATGTGACCTGTATATTGTGTGATGTGATCTGAATTGTGTACCTGATGTCCTCAGCGGTTGGTGTGATGTTTCGTACATAATGCACAATATCGTTTAGGGTTTATCTCTTATTCCATTCCATCATGTATGGAGCATATATTTTTGGCTTACCATCTGCTATTTTTGTCTGACATCGGCCCTACGTCGGGCCGATGTCAGACGCTAGCGGCCCGCTGTCGGCTGGGGAGTGGAATGTCCGCCCATGCCGACATTCAGCCGACACTCAGCCGACATGTAGCCGACGTGGGGCCGATGTCGGAAAGATGTGTTGCTGTCAGGACGTTAGCGGCCCGTTGTCGGCTGGGGAATGAAACGTTGGACAGCCGCCCGACGTCGGCTGGCCGCTATTAATATGTTAAACTCAACCAGACATATGATATATTCCAGGTCAGCTTGCCGATGTCGGGCCGAGAGTGGCTCGATGTCGGTATGCCGTTTACGAGATGCCGAGCTAGCCCCGACACATGCCGACAGCGGGTCGAAATCGGCATGTTTACTGGGGGGGCTAATGTAAATGTGGAAAAAGGAATATGAAGTGTCCGGAAGCAACGCATAACAAGTTACAATTTGTTCCCGCCTGGATGTAATTTCCCAACCAAATTATCAAATTTTATATTTGAAGCTACCATCACTGTGCATGTAGTGTGAGCTTTCCAGACTTAGCTTCGGCCGGGTGATCTCAACATTGCGCACTCGGACAGGTCAGAGGCGGATCCAGAACTTTCCATGGCGACACTCGTCTGGGGGGGGGGGAGGCGACATTTCCTCGGAGGACCGCCGCTGCGAAAGTCCCTGGAAATGCCTATTTTCCTGAATGTCTGTTGAGAGGATGTGAGGATCCTGAATGAGAGTTGAGAGGATCCTGAACGTGTGCACTCGACCGTACTGAAAAGGGCACCGTTTACCCTCAAGAGGGCGCATTTCCCCTCAGAGCAGCGTCTTCGGCTGAAAATTGAGCGGGGGGTCGTTGCACTCTAGTATTCCCAGACAGGTACTCCGGTCAGATGAGCGCCATCTTTCCATGGGGGAAGGGGCATACCCCAATGCTCTCATGTATCCGCCCCTGGGGTAGTTGCACTCCTAAGGTATACACAACAATACCCCTGGAAGCGGCCTAGCATAGGTGTAGGTTTCTGAAAATTATTAGGAGGGCACAATACATGCAGGCGATTGCCAGGTTCAAATGGATTTGGGGGGGGGTACTACATTAAGGTCCAATATTAGAAGTTGAAATTATTGGAAGGGCACATCCAACACAGGGAGGGGGATACCCCAGGATGATTGTCTTCCCGGGCATTGCTCCGTCCGTAAGACAAAACACAGTACACGAAGAAGATCGTCGGCATTCGGTAAGCAAACATTAGCATATTTCATGTTTGTTTAGAAATATTCATCATGCCACATCCCAGCAACACAATCAGACTTGTCTAAATGTACCGCACATGGGTACCTACACAAGAGTGCTTGGTTCTTTTGAAGGAGGCTTCTCTTGAAATTTTCATAATCCATGCCTTTTCTCGGATTTCTCGACCGGGAACTTATCCCCACCTGCTCCGTTGGATGTAGTGACACAACAAATACCCATCCCATCAAATGGTTACTGACATATTACGCGCGAACTGTTCAAAATCAGCATCAAAAGCCCATTAACACACACTCCAAGCGTTAGCGGGCCGCTGCCTGCCGCCTTTCGTGTCACACCCGCCTGGACTGCCGTCTGGTGGCAGTCCAAAGGCTGATGCAATCCTCCTGGGGTGGCTGAATCAATTGGAAAAATGCCAATACGAAATGCGGACCCCGAACTGCCATAGGCCCACGTCCTAAAACTGGCCGCGTTTCCGTGTTTTTACTTACGCTTCGCTAGGTGGCAGGTTGGTGCCGCTGTTACGCGCAGATCAAAGGCGCCGACGGGGAGCTTCCAATACAGGCGTACATCATACATGTACGTACGTTTGTGCTTACGTACTTTTGCGCTTACGTACTTTTGTGCTAACGTACTTTTGCGCATACGTACATTTGTGCTTACGTACATTTGTACATTAGCCATACTTACATCTGCGCTTACGTAGATTTGCTTAGGTACATCTCAGGCCGCGGTAGCTCAGTTGGTAGAGCGTCGGACTCTTGATCGCAAGATTGTGGGTTCGAATCTCACAACCGACGGCATTTACCGAGTCCACCCGCGACCAATCGGCGTGAGAGGTTGGCGACGCTATATAACCTAGCGGTTGAATGCGTCGTAAAAGAACCCAAGGTTCTTCTTCTTAGGTACATCTGCCATACGTACATTTGTCCTTACGTACATTTGTCCTAGAATACAGTTACCCGCATGGGAATCTGAGAATTTGGCAGCAGGGGATTTTGTACGGTAATCAATTGGCAGCTATAAACTGAGACAAATATAGCGCATTTTATTTATTTTGTTTTTTTTGTTTGATGTGATTCAAGGCCGTATACAGGTGTGATTATTTATTCTTGTATGTTTTGAAGTCGTGTTTGAATTGTCCGTGGGTTATCGGCCCGTTCGCATCAAGTAGGTACCCGTCCTCACACCAATCGTCGCGCCTGTAAAATGTCATAATTTGCAATCTGGATGCTCGGGGGCTTCTATACCTACCTAGGTAGGTAGGTAGGTAGATAGGTAGGTACCTAGATAGGTAGGTAGGTAAGTAAGTAAGTAAGTAAGTAAGTAAGTAAGTAGGTACCTACCTACCTTACTTCTATATAGGTAGGTAGGTAGGTACCTAGGTACGTAATATAATGTTCTGTGGCAAATTTGCATTTCAGGACTGATATGCCAGAAAAAGATATTCAAGAAAAAAGTGTTGAAACATTTTTTCTGAGGTTAATTTCGTTATTGTTTTGTGCTCACACTTAGTAAATGGTTTGATACAAGTCGCAAACTATGTTACCTGTATCATATTTCACAAATGTCTTAGTTAGTAACCACAAATAATGGAATTTAGACACAATTTTGTGATTGTTTTGCTTGCCATGTAATTTTGGTATTATTGGTCACATTTTGGTATTATCAAGGTCACTTGATTCTTTTGATATTTTTTAAAGCGAAGTGTTTGAATGTGAAAATGACTGCGACTGCTCATTTTCTCCGCAAATTATTACTTTTCAGTTGGCAAAGAAATAGGTATGCAATCATAATCTTCACTACAAATATAGCCCATTGCATATAATTATCTGTACCTGGTGTGTCACAGATGTGATAAAGAAGAAATTCAACACTTCATGCACTCGATTAAATACTCATTGACATAGAACATCTTACATTTCTTGCTTAATTTCATATTCATTCCAGGCAACAAATATTTCCAGCCAGATGTCCAAAACCTTCAATCAAGGTTGAAGTTCCTTGAGATGTTGTTAACGTTAACAGCAGTGCTAGCAGTGTCCACAAGCTTTGATGATGTCATGGTGGAAAAGTTTGTTTCTGAAAATTATAATCTTCCTTTTAGGTTAGGTTAGGTTTGGTTAGATTATATTATGCTATGCTTTACTATATTTTATATATTATGCTACACTATCTTAGTCTAGGTTTGGTTAGGTCAGGTTATTCTATATATATTTTATTTATTTATTTAGTAGTCAGTAGACAAACCACATGCAGCCATGTGCACCACGCATATCAGTGTAAGCTTAGCCTAGTGGTGTACCGGTTGTGTTGCAGTATCTCAGATAATTATTAAGCTTTCTTTTGAGGACAAACATGCAAGTTTATAATTTTTCTGACAACACAGTGCCATTCCCAGCTGGGTTATTTGCTCAAATTGTTCCAAGGTCTGCCAGTGTTTGTTTATTTTAAGGAATTCCACTGCCATGAGATTCAAAATTTACTTCTCGAAGCATCAAGGCTATAAGCCACAGACCTGTGCTTATGAAGTCACAATTGTATGGACCATTGTTGAATTAAAAGTAATCATTTGTAGAGAAAATGAGTATTCACATCGTCTTAATCTTCTTAATCTAAAGGTATTTTCAACAATTGTTTAGTGATATGATTGTTGAATAAATAATGTAATGAATAATTCAAATACAAAGACCAAGCAGTGTAAAATATGTTTCATTTGAAATAATGCATGATTTAATTCCATAAACCCTTCATAAGAAATCAGCTGAGCTTGGAATGCAAACAAACATATCTCACATTCTATCCCAGCTGCCACACCTTCTAAATGAGATAGTACAACATGATGTTTTGAAGTCCGTTTACATTCACAAAGGTATAACCTGCAAATATCAAGAGTTTTACAGATACAGGCTTGGTAAAATATGAGATGGAAGACCTTTAAACTAACATGTATGGCTCCCTTTAATGCCAGTGGTACTGCGTGCTCCATACTTTTTATATCCTTGGATGATCGTGGCTGCATCCAAAACAAAGCACTGTACACATCAGCCTTTCTCACAGACAGCAAAATTGATATACTGGTAGTTAATGAAGCATGGTTGTCACCAGCAGTACCTGGCTTGTTTGTAGCTGTGGCAGGATATGAGATAGTGAGAATTGACAATTGATCCCATTCCCAAGCATGGTGTTTTTTTACATGTAAAATATGCAATTGAGTTTGGTCAATCAGGGTCTGCTCCTGTTGTTCATGTTATTTTTTTCAAAAATTTCTGCCTGCACATGTGTGTTCACCACCCTCCCTCAAATTCTGAGGGTTGGAACCATGTTTCTTTCTTGACTGCTTTTTGTGATGGTAAAGAGATAATTGTTCTAGGAGATTTTAACTTATCATCAGTATGCTGGACAGATGGTGTGGCTGGCACTGTGGGTATTACTCCCACAGATAGATCCTTTGTTCCCTGTTTTTGTCATGTTTGGCCTGACTCAATGGATATACCAGTCTAACTTTGTGGATTCTTGGAGCACCCTTGACTTAATTTTAATATCTGAATTAGGTAGGGTGGGACTGGTGGAGATATTGCTCCATTTCCCCATTGCCAGTACTCCCCTGTTCTAATTGACTATTATCTCCAGTGCGACAAATTAACCATACCAAGCAATACCATGCTAAAAAGGTATTAGTACAGAGGAAGTTATGTGGCTATCAAAGAATGCCTGTCTGAATATGACTGGAGAATTGATATGGTTTCAGTATTTAGACACTGGTGGTATGCATAAAAGGTTCCTAGAAGTATTATCAGCTCTTGCAGACTTATACATACCAAGAGTTGAGCCAAACATACATCCTCCATGGCCAACCAGACCTCAGAATTTGTTGCAGCAAAAGGCTGCATGCAAAAGTACAAACAAAACTGAAACCAATATTAGGCAGTATCAAGATCAACCAATATCAGTCAATAACAGTCTGTACAGGCAAGTCTTTTCTGGATATTGTTCCAAGATTGAAATAGATGTATTTTTTAGTATTCACTCTCAGATAAAGTATGAGTTGTCATTCATTTGCAAGCTATCATCCATAAAGACATAAAAGACATAAAAGATCAGTGCAACTATGAGCCACAAGGGCCCTTCTTGGTTGCACTCTGTACACTGAACCAGTTGTCCATCAAATGTGTTGATCAACTCTCCCTGGAATACAGAAAAACAAGCCCCCTATTCTTATAATAATTGTCTATGCTGTTCTTAAAGATGTTCAGTGTGTTGCTACTGACAATGGTTTCTGGCAGCTGGTTCCAGTGTTCTACTACCCTGTTGGTGAAGAAGGACTGTCTTAACCTTGTCCTGCTGTGATTAACTTTAATTTTGAATTGATGACCTCTAATTGCATCATTTCTGTTAAATTCAAACAGTTCCCTGAGATAACCCTGTTCCTGACCATGAACAAATTTAAAGACCTTGATGAGATCTCCTCTCAGCCTTCTATATCTAAGTGAAAACATATTCAATTTCTTCAATCTTTCCTCATATGCCAGGTTGCCCATACCATTCACCATTTTTGTTGCCCTCTTTTGTACTCTCTCTAAAAGCCAACAATCTTTTTCATAACTAGGGGACCAAGCTTGGACACAATATTCCAGATGTGGCCTGACATATGCACAATAAAGCTTCCTGATGACTTCCTCACTTTTGTATGATACATTCCTATTTATTGCCCCAAGCATTCTTAGTGCCTTCTTCCTGGCTTCTTTGGTCTGTTCTGATGCCCCCAATTTTGTGTTAAAAATAACACCTAAGTCCTTCTCCTGCTGAGTCACAGATAGTACTTGGCCACCCATCAAGTATGGAGCCTTGATATGCTGCCTACCTACATGCATGATTTTGCACTTATCAAAATTAAATTTCATTTGCCATTTTTTGGACCACTTCACAAGCTCGTCTAAGTCTTTCTGCAGCAAGACCTGCTCATTGTGCCCTGTTATTGCCCTAAAGACCTTCAAATCATCTGCAAATTTCAAAACCTTACTGCTTAGGCCACTTTCAATGTTATTTACAAACATAATGAACAATAGTGGTCCCAGTACTGACCCTTGGGGGACTCCACTAAGAACATTTTGCCATGATGATTTTGTACCATTTAGCATCACTCTCTGCTGTCTATCTGAAAGCCACAACCCTATCCATTTTAGGATGTTACCCACAATACCATGGGCCTGAAGCTGCATCATTAACCGTTTATGAGGTACCTTGTCAAAGGCCTTGCTAAAGTCAAGATATGCTACATCAACCTGATTTCCCTTATCAAATTGTTCTGTAGCAAAATTAAAAAAGTCCAAGAGATTTGTGAGACACGATCGCCCTTTTCTAAACCCATGTTGAGTATCTTGAATCACTCTGTTTCCTTCCAGAAAACTAACTATTTTATCCTTGATAATTGATTCAAGTACCTTGCAGACTTGTGATGTGAGGCTTACTGGCCTATAGTTTTCAACTTTCCCTCTTTCTCCTTTCTTGAAAATAGGAACTACATTTGCCCTTTTCCAATCGGTTGGAATTTCATTTTGTGAAACTGATCTACAAAATATTATACTGAGTGGAATTGCCAATTCTTTTTCAGCTTCCCGCAATACCCTAGCATAGATTCCATCAGGTCCTGCTGCCTTGTTTGGCTTTATTTTCCTGACATAATTCAAAACAACATCACTGTCAATGAAATCAACATCATGTAACTGATCACCTGTTGCTGGGCTGTGTTTCACAGGTGGCAGATTTGTCACATCCTCCAATGTAAACACGGATTTAAACTGCTTGCTCAATTCCTCAACCATCTCACTATCCTCACTCAATATAATCCCATTTACTTCCAGTGGACCAATTGTGCTTGAAACTTTACTTAGCTTGTAGAAACTAAAGAACTTTTTACTGTCCCCATTACAGTTCCTAGCCAAATCCAATTCTTTTGCTCGCTTTGTTGCTCTGGTTTTCTGTTTCACACCGTCTCTAGCTTTTTGATACAACCTTAGATTTACGATATTTGAAGCTTCCTTAAATACTCTAAATGCATCTTTCTTAGCCTTAATTGCTTTTGTCAAATCTGGTGTAAGCCATGCTGGCTTTCCTACTCTTCTTTTGCGCCTTTGCTTTTGGGGGACATGTCTAATCTGAATTTCCCTCAAGTAAGATTTGAACTTTTCCCACATTTCACAGGCATTTAAATCGGAGAATTCTTCTTCCCATTTTATGGCACTTAATGCTGCTCTCATGCAGTCAAAGTCTGCCCTGTTAAAATTTGGAACCTTTGCCAAATTATCCTTGATTGTCCCTGCTACATGTGCCTTGAATCTCACTATGTTATGGTCACTTCTTCCCAGAGTTTCTCCTACAGTCAAGTCTTGAACTAAATCACTTAAATCCGAGAAGACAAGGTCCAAGAATGAGCCCTGCCTAGTTGGTTCTGTTACAAACTGGTGTAAGAACAGGTCCTCTTCAAGGCATTTCCTAAACAGTTTACATGCTGGGGAGCCAACACCAACATTTTCATATCCTTTTAGATTAAAGTCACCAAGAATAAGGCATTTCCTCTGAAAGTTTCTACTGATTTCCTCACAAATCACCTTATCAAGCTCCAGTTGCTGAGAATGTGGCAAGGTTCCTGATCGGTACAAAGCTCCTATTCTCAGTTTATTGCTGTTGCCTTTTCCCACAGAAACATCAAGCCAAATGGACTCCACAGACACATTTTTTACCCCATCTGCTACTTTTTGAGAACTGAATAAGCTATTCACATAGAGCATTACACCACCCCCTTTCACTGCTGGACCCCTATTGCATGAAAACATATTGTATCCCTGGATCTCATAGTCCTGCAAGTTATCCCCAAAATACCCCTCACTGACCCATGCCTCAGTAATGCAAACAAAATCTGGTTCCTCATCAGCAACATAACACTTGAACTCGTCAAATTTGGATCGAATACTCTGAGCATTAAGCATCATACACTTAAGAAATGTTCCATAACCATCTTTGGTTTTTTCATGCTTCAGTAGCTCTATCATCTCTGGATGAGCTACCACTCTGCCCCCTTGATCTACTGCCATCCCTATTTGCTGACTGTGAGGTTCTATTGCCTATGCTGTCACTATTGGCATATTCATGAGATGGTAATGCCACTTCTTCCCTCCCCACCCCATTATCTAGTTTCCCTGAAGGACATGTTCATACACTTTACTTAACACTTGCACCCCTTCTCGGAGAAGTGCAGGCCATCCCTTTGATAGAGGTCCCATGAACCATAAAACCTGCACCACTTGTCAACAAAGGTCAAACCTAACTCATTGCAGAGCCTACCCACCCTGGCATTGGCTGCCAGCGCCCTAGAGCTCCACTCAGGGGAGACTTCAGCCCTGGGCAGAATACCTGTCACAATAACTCTGCTTTTGCTCTGCTTCAGGGTGGCCAGAAGGGCCCTGTAGTCCTGCAGCAACTCCTCACTCCTAGCAGTACCTACGCTGTTCACTCCTACCTGCACTATAACTGTACTAAACTGGTCCTCACTGGTGGCCTGTGCCACCACTGGGACCAGGTCTCTAACCTTGGCACCAGGCCTGGTGATGCACCTCCTGCCTCTCCTACCTTTACAGAAAACTCTATTTAAATGCAGCACCCGAGAGTCTCCTACCACCAGCACCGTCTCCTTGCTGCTATCACTGCTATCACTATCCTGCGGGCAGTCCTCCAGTGCCTGGAACCTATTGGATGTTATTACTCCTGCCTGTTGAGCTGCTTCACTAGGTTGCTTCCCACTCCTACCACCTACCACCTGCCACTCACTGCCCCCTTGCTTAGGCTCACTCCTCCAAATCCTCCACCCCCTGACTTTAAACCACTGCCCCTCCTGTGCGCTACAACTAGAAATCTTCTGTTCACTAGGAATACTTCTCTCTTCAGATCTCCCTGCCACCTCCACAGCAGAGGAAGCTACAGTTACCTGGTGGCCTGTGACCACCTGGGCATAGGATGCCCCTGCTACAGACTGCCCCTTACATGCTACCCTTTCTGGCCAGCCCTGTGAAGCAAGGGAAGCTTTGAGCTTGGAAAGCTCTGCCTTAAGGGCCCTAACCTCATCCTCTAGTGCCTGCATCCTGGTAGTAACCATCATAAAGGCTGCAGCTTATTCTTAGATTGCGATTAAAAAGTAACTTGCTGCAGAATGATTTGCCAAATAACAGAGCAGAGCGAAATAACCGACAAAGCTTAGGTCTATGTAGCTTAGGTCATAGTGACAAAGCTTAGGTCATAGTGTAGAGGAATAAGTCAGTGATTTTTGGTGTTTAAGTTTAAGATAGAGATTAGGACTAAAATAGTGAGCTTAAATTACCACTAGATATATTTTCAATATACTGGTGTAATTGGAAAGGTATCTAGGCTTTTTTTAATCCTTTATTTATTTATTTATTTATTTATTTTTTTATAATTTTATTTTTTTTTTTTTTTTTTTTTTTATTATTATTTTTTTTATAATAAATAAATATTTAGTTTGGTTTAGTTGGAGTTTGTAGCTGGTGGGAGTCGGGATAACTTTAAATTTAGAAAAAAGAGAAAAAGATAAGAAAAAATGGAAGGTGACTGTGGGAAGTGTAAGTGTATGGTAGTCATTGGGGACTTGAGCAAGAAAGTAGATATGTTAGTAAGGGAGGTGGAGCGCCTGAAGTGTTTGGTGGCAGGGCCCGCCATAGGAAATGTCAGTCAGGCAAGCCAGGTGCAGGAGACTAGGAGTGATAGGGGTGGAGATAGTATGGACCATGATAGTGGAGAGTGGAAAGTAGCTAGACGCCAGAGTACGAGACTAGCTTTAAGGAAAATTGACAATGGAATTGAAACTAATAATAGGTTTGAGGTACTGCAGGAGAGAGATAGTAATGTGCTAAGGGGGAAGGTAGGAATGACCAGGTAGCTGATGATAGAGAGGGAGAGGTTTTAGTTATAGGGGACTCAAGAGTGAGGTACATGGACCATACTTTTTGTAGCAGGAACCCCAACAAACGGACTCGTGTTTGCTACCCAGGGGCCCAGGTAAAGGATGTTGGTGATAGGATAGAAGGAGTAATGAAGGGTAGTGGAGAGAGCACAACAGTGATTGTGCAGGTTGGTGTAAATGATGTAGGAAAAGCAAAAACAGAGGAAACAATACAAGAGTATAGGGATTTGATAGGTAGGTTAGCTGTAAGCAGGAAACGAGGAATGGTAACATCCATCCTCCCTATGGTTAACGCAAGCATAGAGTGGTACTCAAGGGCCATTGGGCTGAATACCAGGGTGGCCAAGATTTGTAAGGAACTTGGGGTGGGGTTCTTGGATTTGTGGGGGATTTCTGGGGAAAGACTGAAATGTTTGCATTAGATGGGCTACATTTGAGCAAGAGAGGAGTTGAATTGCTCAGCAATAGGTATGAGGAGGCTCTCAATAGGAAACAGGGAAACTGGGCAGGTCATGGGGGATGTAGCTGGTAGAGAGAAGTCTTGCAAACAAGGGAAGGAATGGTTTATCATGTTTTACGTCAATGCCAGAAGTGTTAGGAACAAAATTGGGGAACTGCATGCTTATATGTTGTCTGAAAAGCTAGATTTGGTATGCATAACAGAGGCATGGGTTAATGAAAGCATTTTTGGAGACAACTTGCAAGAATTTGAATTGACAGGCTACAACATGCATGCTTATCAAAGGCAGGCAAGGATAGGAGGAGGTATACTGTTGTATGTCAGACAAGTAATGAAATGTCATTCCATAGAAGATAGTGTACATAATGAAGGTGTAGAATCCTTGTGGTTAGATATCATTCTCAAAAATGGAACAAAATTTAGGGTTGGGGCCTTCTATAGACCTCCAGACCAGAATGAAAACACGGACAGGTTGATGCAGGAAGAGATAAGTAGGAGAGTACAGGAGAGAACTGTTTTGTTGGGGGTTTTCAACATAACAGGATTGGGAAGCAAAACTATAGGTCTAAACAAATCAGGAAGAAGTTTCATGGATGGTTTTGAGGAAAATTTCTTCTTTCAAATGATACATGAACCTACAAGGGAGAAGGAAATGTTAGATCTTGTGCTTACTAATGAGGAATATTTTGTACAAAATGTGAACATGGGAGAGACCTTGGGTAATAGTGATCACAACATTATACGCTTCTCATTGTATGTTGGAAGTGTAGGAACCAGTAAGACATTGATTCCAAATTTTGCTAAAGGGGATTACAATGAGTTCAGGATCTTCCCGAATTAAATTCACTGGGAAGACTTATTGAAGGGCTTGGATGCTTATGAAATGTGGAGTATTATGAAATATAAACCATTTCAAGGTCAGGATTGGTTCATTCCCAATAGGCAAATTAGGTTAACCAGGGTTAAGTACCCTTCATAGCTGACCAGGGAAGTAAAGCATTTCCTGGAGTCAAAGAAGCAGGCATTCAAGAAACTAAAATATGCTAACTCTGAGGTAAACCTCAAATCATATCAAATAGCTAGAAATAAAGTTAGGAGGTGTGTTAGGGCATCTAAAAGACTGGCTGAAATCAAATTAGCTCGGGAATGTTCAGCAGGTAATGCTAAGAGATTCTTTAGTTTCTACAAATTTAAGGCTAAAAAGTGTGGTGTAGGACCACTGGAGATAGATGGGGAATTAGTGGTTGATGATTGTAATATTGTGGAATCCTTAAGCAAGCAATTCTCATCAGTCTTTACTAAAGAGAATTCTGGTAGAATAGAAACAACTGAATCACATGCCATGACAGGTGATAGGTTGGAGTATCTTACAATAACTACAGAAGCTGTAGAAAAGCAGTTGCAGAATATAAAACCTAATAAAGCTTCTGGACCGGATGATATATATGCTAGGGTCTTAGTAGAGTGTGCTAAAGCTTTAGCAGTTCCTCTAGGTATACTTTTCAGGCGGTCTATGGAATACTCTGAAGTGCCTGAAGATTGGAGAAATGCAAATGTAGTTCCAATTTTCAAAAAGGGAAGTAGGAAGTGTGTAGGGAACTACAGGCCAGTCAGTTTGACCTCAATAGTTTGCAAGGTACTAGAAAATCTGGTTAAACAGAATGTTCAGATTCATCTTGATAGGCACAATCTTTTAAGGGATACTCAACATGGATTTCGATCTCGAAGGTCTTGTTTAACTAACCTTTGGAGTTCATGGAGTATGTTACTAAAGAAGTAGACAATCAAAGCAGGATGGATGTTGTATACTTGGACTTTAGCAAAGCTTTTGATAAAGTTCCACATAGGAGGCTAATTCATCAACTACAGCAACATGGGATTGTTGGAAAAGTTATAGGTTGGATTGAAGCATGGTTGAGGGGAAGGAAGCAAAGGGTAATGTTAAATGGATGTAAATCTGATTGGAAGGATGTTCTGAGTGGAGTACCACAGGGCTCTGTTCTAGGGCCACTTCTCTTTATCATCTTTGTGAATAACATTGAGGTAGGGCTGAGGAATAGAGTGTTCAAATTTGCTGATGACATCAAGCTGGTAGGAGTGGCAAACAGTTGTGATCAATCTAGTAATATTCAACTAGACTTGGAGGACTTAACAAAGTGGGCTGATCAATGGCAGATGTCATTCAACTATGACAAGTGTAAAGTTATGCATCTGGGGTCTGGAGGTGAGACTTTCAGATATACAATGGGAGGGAGGGAACTGGATGTTATTGAAGAGGAAAGGGACTTAGGTGTGTTGGTTTCAAAAGACCTTAAAGCAGAGAAACAATGTAGCTCAGCGAGGAACAGGGCACTCAGAATGCTGGGACTCATTAATAGAAGTGTGACATATAAGAGCAAGGAAGTCATGAAAAAACTGTACTTAGCATATGTGTGACCCCACTTGGAATATTCTGTGCAAGCTTGGAGCCCCTACCTAGAAAAAGATATAGACAAGTTAGAAAGAGTGCAACGCAAAGCAACAAAACTCATCAGTGGAATAGGTAGCTTAGAATATGGAGAAAGGCTTGTGGCATTAGATATGTACTCACTCAAGTATAGGAGATTAAGGGGGGACATGATTGAAATGTACAAAATTGTTAAAGGACTAGATCAGGTCAATTTAAATGGTGCTCTTCAGTTTAAAGTATCACACAGGGGTCACCAATTCAGGTTAGACAAGTTGAGGTGTAGGACAGTTAAGCGACAACAGGTCTTCAGTCAAAGGGTTGTTGATCAGTGGAATGGGCTGCCTGCTGTTGTTGTGGGGAGTTCCTCATTGAATGTATTTAAAAGTAGGGTGGACAAATTTTTTAGACAGGAAAATCTTGTTTTTCAGTTCTAATGTGGATGGATGGGGTGAGATTTATGTTAAGTGTGCATGGCACAGACCCTTTAAGCAGGGGCTATGGTAGCACAATGGGTATGATGGGAGGAGCTTGCAATTGTTGAGGGTGTTATGCAATAGCAAGTGGATGATGCTAGATAGGCTGGGATATGTAGCTTCCTAGGAACTTGGGATAAGGGATTGATTGGGGTGAGAATATGTACATTTCTAGTACCCTTTCTAGATAGGCTTAACCCAGATGGGCCCCTGTGGCTCTTATTAAGCCTTAACACTTTATGACTTTATGACTTATGCTAGTTCCTAACTATGCAGCACTTACAAGGTAATCACCGTGCAGAAAGTTGACTGGTTTTAAAGAAAGAAGAAATAACTTGCTGAATAACTGCCAAAAATGAAATAAATAGCTGAAAACACTAGACAAAGACACACTAGACACACTAGACAAAGACAGACAGAATGGACAAAATGGCGCTGGGCAGCGTCTCTTGGTGTAAATATTATAATCTGCTTGCTAAAAAAGAAACTTATGAGCTAAAACTATGGAAATATATGCACAGAAGTAATTGCTAAATACCTATCCACAGTTAAGCCTAGGATACTGTCCGGTTCTGCAACAACTTATCTCGAAAGCAGGAGCTCCACACCGACGTGTTTCCACCTTGACACCTGGCGGCGAATCCAACACATTTAATTGATACATATGACACCAGAAAGCTGGCAGAACATCCCTGGACCATTGAGGGGGACACCAACTGGAGGACTCACTAGCGACTGCCAGGAAATGGCTGATATATTTGCTGGGACAGTTTCATCAGCACAAGAACTAGAAACTGAGGAAAATTTCCTCTTTAAAAAAAAAGTTAAATGGGTTCACCACTGACCTGGCCTAGTACCTTCCTCATGTGGCAAAATGCAACACATATTATGTCACTGGAATGACTAAGGAACACTTTGGTATGCATTTGGTATGCAGCCCAGCAGTAATGTTGTGGGCGCTGTATGACCAACGCAGTCGATGCGCCTCTAAACCCAAATAACCAACTAACCAGCAGTAATGTTGGCATAATTCGTGAAATTAATTACTTTTCCCAAAATATTTTAGATTTCACTTCACCCCAGAGGTCAGCCAATTAACCCATGCTGTCAAATCTGGTGTCAATCACGAGATCTCTTCACAAACTTCACTCTGATTGGCATTTCTCAGCCATCAAACCCCCCTATGCCTGTAGAAGCTAGTAAAATGGCGAATGCTGTTCAGGGTTAACACCTGAACAGTATTCGTCAGCATTCAGGATTAATCTTTGGGTCTCAGGGTGGTCTTTTTACACCCAGGTTTTCCCGCGAAAGAGAAAGAAAGGCGACGCGCTACGGCGGGAAATTTTCAGTACCTTTCCTCCATATTTTTGCGTCTGATGTAGAACTCTCAACCTCAGGTCATGTTACCTAGCTCAGGTCATATTGACCTAGCTGAAGTTAAAGAGGACTGCTGAATTTATTTGGTGCCCTCAACGCGACATTTTTGGGCGCTGAAACCACGTTTTCTAAGCACTCAGCGCGATTTGGGAGCCCGGCGCGATTTTTTTGGGCCTCGCCACGAGTGCTCGGGGCCACTCTGTACTTAGTTAGAGACACGACGGGAATGTTGTGACCATAGCGATATTTTTGGAAGCCCGGTACAATTTTTGGGCATCCGTGCGAATTCTCGGAGCCCCTCTGTTTATTTAGGGCTCTCGACTCAATTTTTTGGTAACTCGAAGCGATCTAGCGTGATTTGGCTGCCGGTGCGATTTTCGGGCTACGGCTGTTGTTGACTGAGTTTTCTGGGTGTAGTTATTTTTATTTGGCTCCCTTACCGTAATTTTTCTTGGCCCGGACGTGAATTTTTAAGGCCCCGGCGTGGTTTTTCGATGCACCGCTGCATTTATATGTGGCCATAGACGCGAATTTTTCCAGCCCTGACATCAAGTGATTTAGCACCCGGCGTGATTTTTTGGCAGCCCGGCCCGTTTTTAGCCCCGACACGAGTTCTCGGAGTTTGCTGTACGTAGCTGGGCCAAGACTGGAATTTTGCGACTACGGCTCGATTTTTTGGTGCCCAACGCCATTTTCGGGACTCTGGGCTATTTTTTTGTAGCCCTGCTGTTTATTTCGGGTCATCAACGCTATGTTTGGGACCCAACGCTAATTTAGAGGCCCAAGCGCGATTTCGCGGTCCCCAGTGCGATTTTCGGGACCCAGCCCTGAGTTTCGGGGTCTTTTTCCTTTTACGCCGATTGGCCGCGGGAAGAGTAGCGACAGGTGGGACTCGAACCCACAATCTCTCGATTGTGAGACGGGCAACTTAACCCTAGACTACTCGTCCCCCTTTATTTGAGTCTTCTGTAGTAACTTCTATGCGCTGACTGCACATACGACGGGAATTTGTGAGGACCACGACGAGAATTTGTCGGGCCCAACGCGATTTGTGGAGGCCCGTTGTATTTATTCTGGGCCACAGATCGGAGTGTTTTGATGCGATTTTTGGGGGCCCTCGACGATAATTTCGGGTCCCAAGCGCGATTTTGTAAGAAATCCGGTGCGTTTTTCGGGCTCCGGCACGAGTTTCATGGGCCCCGCTGGATTTATTTGGGGCCCTCGACGAAAATGTTTGGGGCCCTGTTCGAGTTTTATGGGACCCGGTACGACTTTCGGGCCTTGGAGCGTAAGTTTTCTGGGGCCCGCTGTCCTTATATTGGGCCCCCTGTTCTTATTCTTGGCCCCCGACCGGAATTTATGGGGACACCGACGATAGTTTTTGGGCCCCCGGCGCGATTTTTCCGAATACTGATGCATTTCTTGGGAGCCCACCACCTCTCAGGAGGCCTCCAGTTGCTACTGGTCCCCAACAAGCAAACAACGGGAGGAGTATAGCCCTCTTAGCCCCCCCCCCCTGCTTGCGCTACTGAGATGATGTGACCATTCCTGTCGCAAATGGGTACTTTTCATTTGACAACGAACTATTGCACCATTCCTCGTCAATGCCAGAGAAACTTATTATCTAGGGGGCTTTGCATATTTAAGGCTGGTAACATTTCACATACCTCAATGAGATGGTCTTGGGTGTAGATCATTGGTGTCCTTGTCACTGGAGTCATTAGTTGGGATAGCAACAGGGGCACTGGGTCACAGCCACCACACAGCAAAGACACTTTCACGCTCTCTCAATGCAGTGATCCTTCTAGAAGCTTCTGTCTATGGTTGAAATATTCTGCTGTAGGTCATAACTACATATTTGTGACGGGAGTGAATGCCACGTTGTCTTAATCACGTTTCGAAACGTACTTCTTCAACATTTTTACTAGAAATGCTATATCGGTCCATAGCTTAAAAGTTCTCCCTTTTTTGTATGGGATAAAAACACCAGAGAAACATGTCAGACGTTGCGAGTACATGCTTTTCAGTCTCCCTCCAATAATATTATGAGGAACGTGTGAAAAGGTGCCATTGGATGGTATAGTATCTAATGAATAATTAATGGATCTAATGAATCTATTGCCATGCTGCTCGGCAGCTCACTTGGCTTTTGGTTGCCTTTTAACCTCTAGTGTGGGGGCCGCGGTAGCTCAGTTGGTAGAGCGTTGGACTCTCGATCGCAAGATTGCGGGTTCGAATCTCACAACCGACGGCGTTTACCGAGTCCGCCCGCGACCAATCGGCGTGAGAGGTTGGCGACGCTATGTAGCCTAGCGGTTGAATGCGTCGTAAAAGAACCAAAGGTTCTCCTTAACCTCTGGTGTGGCAGCGAAATCTAAGGCCCTTCCTGTCCTGATTCAAGATTCGTGGTTATATCCAGGACGATGGATCTCCTCCCCTCCCTCAGTTCCTATGGAACTGGGGGAGGGCAAGTAAAGAAATATCCTAAGATTATTATGGGCGCTGCATGACCGGTGCAGTCGATGCGCCCCTAAACTCCAATAACCAACCATCCTAAAATTCTTCTCCCATCTCCCCATGGAAAAAAAATTGGCCTAAAATTGCACATGCTACCACAAGCTTCAGCGGATGGAGCCACCACCGTTATTGAGCTAATTAGTCGAAACAATGACAGTCGATACAGGGGCCTTGTGCCACAAACATGCTAATAATGGTGATATTTTGTTTTTGGGAGTCCACTGAGCATGCCCCCCCCCCCACCACCCACACACAAAACGACCTCCTATATCACGTCCTTGCTTCGCATCTGATTCCGACGAGTGCTAGCATCGAAGCTCATGTCAGATGCGGATATTTCTCACGTCTGATGTTCTGGCTCCTTTTGGCCGTTGTAGAATATAATGCAATAATTTACACATCACAATGATGTTTGTTCAAATTTGAAAGCGATTATTTGTCGTTTGTGTGCGTTACCAACTGTGCAGTTCAATATCGTCGATAATGTCTCATGTTTCCCCTATGTGATCTGCATCTGTCTGTGTTCAGGAAATGGATGACGCCATGAGTGATCGATCAAACGAGCCACCTGATCAGCCACCTCTGGATCAGGTGGCCTCGTCTCAGATGGATACTGTCCGCGTCAAAGAAGAAGTGAGGGTGAAGAAGGAGTTCAAGCTGAATGATATGGAAGGCCAACGCCGAAGTGCTTTCATGGCTTACAAGGTATCTGTATGACCTTTTTGTGTATTATTGCATTAGGGTAGTACAATTGTGTTAATTATTTGCGATTTAATGGCATATGTCCAAGCTTGGTCCCCTAGTTATGAAAAAGATTGTTGGCTTTTAGAGAGAGAGTACACAAGAGGGCAACAAAAATGGTTAATGGTGTAAGCAATCTGGCATATGAGGAAAGATTGAAGAAATTGAATATGTTTTCACTTAGATATAGAAGGCTGAGAGGAGATCTCATCTAGGTCTTTACATTTGTTCATGGTCAGGAACAAGGATATCTCAGAGAAATATTTAAATTGAACAGAAATGATGCATTTAGAGGTCATCAATTCAAAATTAAAGTTAGTCACAGCAGGACAAGGTTAAGACAGTCTTTCTTCACCAACAGGGTAGTAGAACACTGGAACCAGCTGCCAGAAACCATTGTTAGTAGCAGCACACTGAACTTCTTTAAAAACAGCATAGACAATCATTATAAGAATAGAGGGTTTCCTTTTCGGTATTCCAGGGAGGGTTGATCGACGGATTTGGTGGGCAACTGGTTCAGTGTCCAGAGTGCAACCAAGAAGGGCCCTTGTGGCTCATAGTTGCACTGATCTTTTATGTCTTTATGTCTTTACATCGGAAGTGTGCAATACTCTTGGATGTTGTCAGCGCCGATATCTACGTAAATCTCTCGTCCATTATTGGGTGGATGGCCACTGTATTTCTGATTTGTGACTTGTGAGTTCCCAATAATGTTACAGATGAATGATGAGAAAAGTATATATCGCTTGTTCGGATCGTTTTTATGCCCAATGCTGCTGTGGTTTCCCTGGCTATATTAAGAATATACTTTGGCGTGTCGAATTTCCATCCTTAAAATACTCCATCTGGCACCTTTTCCAACCAAATTCATCCTACCTACCAGCTACCTACATACTGAAAACCTGTCATTTGACAAAGGAGGTGCAACGTCGCTTTGTGTCTGTGTATTGATTCGGCGTGGATAGCTTGTGGTGTGTTATCGTCACAAGGCACAGGTCGCCGATTTGTCTCCCGCTTGATGCCGTTTCCCGAGATGACTGGCTGGCTGTGTGTGACGTTTGGTCAGAGCCGCTACGCCTGCATCAGCCAGCAACACCGCATTTTCAGCCGGCCACCACAGTGCTGACGAACCTGCAGCGCGGAAACGTCCAGGCTGAGGTAACCAGCATCGAGCCGACGTATCTGACGCTCCACCAACGCGCCGGCATGGGCGACTTGGCATCCTTGGACCTGCAGGACGGTCAGTGTACAGCAGCTACGGATGCAGATCGATTTAGCCAGAGTAGAAATCGAAGTAGACTACTGAACTGCATGCATACATAGTGTGCTTGAATGAACTATGTTTTCAGTAGAACTGAACCTTAATACACCATTCGTTTATTTTATCAGATCAGTCCCCTCAGACCATTTTCCCCCAGAACTTGAAGTTGTAAAATAGTTGTCCTTGTTCGTGCTAAAAGCGATAAGTGCTTATTCGGTGAAAGTTATCAGTATGTTACTCCAAACTATGCTTATTATGGTTTGACTTTGTGCATGATAAAAAGTAGATGCCAAGGTCGAGGTTTCATGACTCCAATCAGATTAGCAACGTTTTCAGTTCATGTGAGGAAGTGAGAAGTGATGGGACAAAAAATGCGTGCTCCTGTGAAACTGAACACCATGTATCCGTTGACAACCAACACATCCTAATCGCACCATTAGATAAATGCCCAGGTCAGGTCAAATAGACCCCGTATTATGGTTGTTCAGCATTCTGCAAGTAAGTGTGATCAAACGACAGCTCAGTTGGCTTCAGAATAGAAGTGGATGCTGAGCTCCAATTCCTGGTGTAAGGGGCCTCCCGAGGTATCCAAATATCGAATTTATCCAAGGTCATTGACCTAACTTGACCTCGGATGGCCGTTTTCCAAGTTGAGATCATTCGTGATTTATTTTTGTTGTGAAATTTGAATTTAGCGGCCATTTTTACATTGAAAAGTGAAATGGAAATAGTGAGCAAAATTTTGAAAATAAGGTCAAGACCTTGATTTGATATGACACCTTTCCTATGGTTCATAGTGTTACGCATAGCACGTCATTACACTGGGAAAGATCCAAAGAAACGCCTTGGTAGGCATTTTGTATGCATATCAACAGCAGATTGTCAAAATGTGCGTAAAACTCGCTAAATGTCTCGACCTATGACACAATCCGACTGTTGACCTTGTCCCTGAGAACAATCATAGGGTTATATAGGGTTATACTTGGTGTCAGTCGCGAAATTGTGTAACGGGGCGCACCCTAGTTTTTGTTTCATTACTCTAGTCCATTCTGTTTATAATTGCCAGGAGGTTGTACCATGCACCCCCATACCATTTGAAGGTGACAAGCTGCCTTATGCCGGCGATGTTTAGTGACCTTCCTCTTCCAAGACAAGGACTGTGTGATGGGTTCTCGTGAGCACAAGAAGAAACACACGCGGATTTTCTGGAGGTTACTTTTTAAGCCCATGTCTGTAGAGGCTAAAATTCCAGCATAGTTCGATGGTCACGTGTGACCTTGAAAAGGTCAATGACATGATATAAGATCGGAATGTCATGGACTCACGCCCTAACTATATATGATGGATCAAACATCCATTTATGCAAACTATTGAGCTCACCAATGATCATGTGTGTGCAATATTATCGCAGTTTTACCACAAAATCACCTGACATGCCTTCAAAAATGACGTCATATCAACTTACCTAACACAACCGGATTTTGGTCGCATCAGAATATGCACAGATGTATCATTAACTGACCGAAATTTCAGAGCTCTGTCGCAAATGGTTCAGCGCACAGCAAAAATAGCTGACTGTGGGGAGGGGTGACATCTATCCCCACCCCATCGTGCCGTTGATGGGTAAAAAGGCCTTACCCAAATTAAAAAAAAAACTTTATAACAGGCCCATTTTAACATGGCATGTTCATGAAGCTTTGAACATGTCTGCGATTACTTGTCTTCTGGAGTATGATACAATTTACTAAGGATGAAATGTATGACGAAATAAAAAAATAATTTCAGAATTTATTTTCCTTTAGATTTGTTTCGATGACAGGTACGAGAAATGGGCGAATTCTTCGGACAATTTGATAGAGAAACGCCTCTATTTCGTGGCATTCTATCGTCATAGTGAAAATCGAAGTTTATGCTGTATCGACTTCATTTAGCTAATAAAGCCAGTTTTGGAGTCGTAAATCGTGTGAAGCAGTTACTCAAAGCTCTCGACGATGTTGTGTTCTTAAAAATGTCAACATTGGTCCGCGCTGCGCATTCGTGGCATATGCGTATGTAATATGCATAATTTTTCCCTTAGTAATTGCATATGACGAGTAACATTTTAATGTGCAGTACATTCCGTTTCACTTTGCATCGTTTCATCCTGGTCGGCCCGACGATGGTAACCTTTGCCACCTCTGCAATGGCAGTGCACGCTCGATTAGAGTCGTTAAGCGGTCACATGTAACCACTGGCTGAGGGGTAAGTTGCTGCAGGCTGGTCCAAAGAGCCCATAAAAGCACCCCACAAATGCTCTGGTGTAGGGTATTTAAAAATGGCACATTTATTTCACGCCTTTGGTTATTCCTATCAAAATTAATTGAATTGATATCGATCAGGATATATTCATATAATACCGTTAGCATGTCATGCGTTGTCGCATGATCTATACTCGGAAGCTTGAGCGCCACAATTCTAAACTCCGACCTCGGTTTATTAATTTAGCTTGATGTCCTTAATACGTAAAAAGCTGCGATCGTAAAACGTGAAACAAACGGTTCCGCTCCGATCACTCGCAGCGCTACTCACAGTGTCGTGCTGGTCAGGGTTGGGGCATGGCAGCTGGCCTGTCTGTCTCAGTGGCGAACGTGAACGAGCAACGTTAACTCTAGCCTTGTCCGTCACAACAGAGGAAGTGGACAAATTGGGAATGGCGGAAGCGTCACGTATCACATTACAAGACGTGATAAACAGGAAATGTCTATCATCGTCACAGCCACAATGGAGGACGTAGATGAGCGGAGAGTAACTCTAACGTCGTGCTTGCGTTGTCTGTCACAGTGGAGGACGTGGACGAGCAAAGAGTAACTCTAACGTTGTCTGTCACAGTATAGGACGTGAAAGAGCAGAGAATAACTGTAACGTTATCTGCCACAGTGGAGGACGTGGACGAGCAGAGTAAATGTAGCGTTGTTTGTAGCAATGGAGCAGAGTCTGGAAAACAAGCTGTTCCTGGATTTTGCCATCTAGAACATTATCCTGTCTGAAATATTATCTTTCCTTTGTCGTGCTGAGAAGAATTGAATAGTGCTGTTTGACAATTACTTCAATTACCAATACAAAAAATGAAATGGTTGCAACTCGATGGAAAGTGCAAAAATGAATTTCTGATGTCACAAAGAGGAATACATTTATTCTCCTCCAAACTGAATGACCAAAATTGCCCTCCACATGCATGATCCTAAAGCATAAATCCAACTATACAGTGGAGGACGTGGACGAGCAGAGTAACTCTGGCGTTGTCTGCCACAGTAGAGGACGTGGACGAGCAGAGAGTAACACTAGCGTTGTCTGTCACGGCGAAGGACGTGGACTAGCAGAGGGTAGCTCTAATGGTGCCTGTCACAGTAGAGGACATGGGCGAACGGTGAGTAACCATAGCGTTGTCTATCACAGTGGAAGACGTGGACGAGCCGGACGGGCTGGGCTACAGCTCGCTAATGTGGGCCGCGGCCTACGGCCAGGTGCCTACCGTGCGACTACTACTGGAACAGAAGGCCGACATCTCCCGCACTGTGAGTAATACTCCAAGCCCCGCCCCATTGTGCCCCATTCCACCTCATCTCACGTCATCTCACCTTCACTCTACTCCACTTTATCCTACCCTGCCACACCCACCTACACCACTGAAATACACTCGATATTCCAACGATCGTCCTACTGTCCAAATTGAGCGTTTTTTTAAATTGATTTGTGTCGCCCACCTGTTATTTCAACGCTTGTACATGCACACACATACTATATATGCATTATGCATGGCGGAAGATTCAGTGTCAGATAGCGTTGCTTGGCAGACTGGAACACGTGCTGCCGTCATGTTCCACAGTGGCGCGTTGTATGCACATTGGTGCTACCCTGCTATCTCTGGGTCCCGCAAATAGCACGACTGCCCCGCTGACCCATCATTGTGCCCGAGGTCGCACCCACGAGAGTACGGTGCTGGTGAGTAGGTATCACATAGCAAGCAGACGGAGCTGGCCGGCGGTAAATGACGTATGTCCACGCTGAGCGTTGCCGACATATAGCGACATTGTCTTCATCGCCATCCGCCTTACCCGTCGCTATTAGCGAATAATTGTGATACTGTGTCTGATGCCCATTGGTTGCGAGTTGGGCAATTTTAGATGGAAGGTAACACCTAACAGGGCACCTATTTACATCTCGCCTCAGCACTCGCAGATTGGCATGTGGTTTCAGACTGTACAATGTCGGTCTCAGGACGGCTCCTACTTCCGCAGTGATAAATTGTTCATGAAATAGGGTGGAATTTACCACTCTCTGAACACTGAATTGGCATCATTCCCAACGGAGTACCGACATCGTGCCTCATGATGAGTAGTTATGAAGTCCTCATATCTAATTTATAGCAGTATTTTGTTGATAAATATTATGCTGATACTCACCATTGCGGATTGTGATGCACAAACAAAATATTAAGTTATGTTAATTGGCATGGTTTCCATGTCGAATTTCGACATCGTACTGTATTTGCTTCGACATCTTACACCTAACGAAAAACCATTATTTTAACACTGTGCTTCCTAGTTGGAAATATTGGATTTTGTGTACATCCCTAATAATGATGTTAAAATAGTATTCGTCTTACTGATCGTCGATGACAAAGCATGCCTTTTGATTCCTCTGCTGCAAGTTTGAGTAGTGCTATTCTGCTAATTGCGAGCGGAGACGTAGCCCGAGCGAGCCGATTTTCGTGTATATGTGAAGGAGGTTTTATGAGCGACTCGGACCGACCCTACCGGCGTGCTTTTGTAGCGTCATTTTTTTCTGCAGTTTTTTCTCATGTCCTTCCTTCACTCAGAACTAGACTTGCTCTTCATTTGTCGAACTTTACAGTTTCTCGTCACAATCGTTCCCCTTGAATACCTAGGTTTGTGTGCAGAGAATGGATTATGTGGTGGCATATCCCACCCCTGTACAGCTTGCCATGAACTTCGTACCTCAGCCGGTCGCCGGTTGGTCCGGTTGGCGCGATCGGCGGGTAGTTACGACTGTATTCTGTGTTTGATAGTTCGATTATGATTTTGTAAGTGTATCGCATCTGGGGTTATTCTGTGTATATGCATGCGTGAAGGCGTATGGTTATAGAACACGAAGGTAGTGCTTCCATAACTGGGAAGGACGTGACCACGCTCGATTGCATCACATTGTCAACACGTGCCCTCGCTCCTGTTACGGTTACTCCTACTCCTCGCGGTATCCTGCCAACTCCTCCAGTCCCTCAAGTGGTGCTTGGCACGTGTTTTCTGGTACCGTGCATGGTATTATTTAAGTTATTGCAAGCAGAAATCGGTTTTGTTCATAGTTCTGGCGTTTTATTATTGGTGGATTAATGCACACTACTGGCACCTCATTGCCATCTTGTGGATGGCTATACTATGTGTGATTAACACTGTCGCCGCTGGTGGCTCTGGCGTGTCGTTGACAGAGACGGTGCTGCCCCCTATACATGCTGCGCTGCTGTTTTGTGTGATTAACACTGTCGCCGCTGCCCCGCTGGTGGCTCTGGCGTGTCGGTGACGGACAGGGTCTCTGTCTCTGTCTCTGTGTAGTTAGCGGTCGCGTGTTGGCAGGGTCCAGACGGCGAGAGTCCACTCATCATGGCCACCAGCAACGGCCATTACGAGATCGTGCGATTGCTGATTAATGCTGGCGCCGATGTGAACCACGCAGATGAGGTGAGCCGGTGATAGTTTTATTTTCTGTGTAAGTGGAGCCGCGGTAGCTCAGTTGGTAGAGCGTCGGACTCTTGATCGCGCGGTTGTGGGTTCGAATCTCACAACCGACGGCCTTACCGAGTCCACCCGCAGCCAATCGGCGTGAGAGGTTGGCGACGCTATATGACCTAGCGGTTGAATGCGTCGTAAAAGAACCCAAGGCTCTTCTTTTCTGTGGAAATGGATGCAACACACTGAATACCGAATCGCCATTCCTCCCCCGAACAATTGGCGCAATCTTTTTACGTGAATCTTCATATAGTCTTCATTCCTCGTTTATAACAGTATCTCATTGGCAAATATCACTTGCATGCTCATTAGTACGGATAGTGATACACTAACGTTTCCTAGTGTAATTGCAGGCAAGGTGGCTATCTGGATTATATAATAATATTTGGTGTGGCTACTCCCGGAAGCAACGAAGAAAGTACCGTTAGAGAACGACTGTTTCCAGGTGAAGGTTTTTGGAACTACAAGACGTTAAATGACATCGTTTTATGACGAATTTTCACGTCCTATTATACCATTTTCGACATCACGTATCTAAAGGAAGTCCATTATTTTGACGCCGAGATGAGCCGTCCGCTCAATCATCGGCACGCGGCGCGAGATGAGCGCTCTCCCGCCACCTCGACCACCCGCCACGTGATCCACCAGACGCGCGACTCAACCGGCGGACACCGCAGGACACCGCAGGGTGACCAGGCAGACGGCGAGTCGGGCGTCGGCCGGGCAGACTGTCGCATTCCAGCTTCACGTGTGTGGATATCGCCGTGTGTGTTCAGTTCAGCTCAGTTTCCGTACGAGTCGATGATGCGTAGGTACATATATGACCATACGCAAGGCATTGTGGCAAGAACGCCACCGGTCGGTGAACACTGAATGAATGTCGGCAGGATTGCCATCGTGCTGATGCCATATTCGGGTGGGCAAGCAACTGACCACACTGCTATCATGTCCGGGCGAGACGCCGTTAGCGCGCTTACCCAGAGTCGGGTCTGTTTGTTCATGGGTTGTAGTGTGAAATAATGGCTTTTCGGTATGTGACGATGTCCAAAAAGGCAGGAGTATTGTGAAATTTGTGAAAGAAATGTGATGCAAATGTCTTTGTTCCCTTAACTCAGTTTGGAGACAGGGGTATTTAGAGCAGTGTTTTAGTTGTTTCTGGGGGCAGCGATGTCCTTGTTATCAGCAACTGTTACTATGCGACAGACCACGCCATAGGTAGTCACGTTGCCTGCAATCGCATCACAAGATGTGTGTCCATCGCTCTGTAATAGTGAGGACGTGCATGCTTGGGATAAACACTTACTGTTAGAAACTAGAAATGAAGTCTGCTTCAGCATGCATCTGGAAACACGATGCCAAAACCTTGTTTCGGAAGGATGTGTATTTGGTATTAAGTAAATGTTACATTCCGCCTATTTTCACCCATAAAAGTTGTCGCTGATATGTTGTACCCTGAGAGATCAGATGACAGCGATACAGAGATGTTACAGTTGTCTGCGCCTGCCAATGTTGCCGGCTGGATTGCCACGCTTATGTCTTAGTCAGGAAATTGCTGGCTGAATTTGTATCGGATATTGGCACGTATGTCCTATATTATTTATATCGTATATTGGCGCGACATTGGTAATGCGTGGCCAGGTCTGATGGCGTTAAGCTCGCATGAGCATCATTCAGCCTACCTGACGACATATTTTTCTCGAGTTGGTGATGATGCTTCGGTCGAACCTCTGCCAACCAGCCGTCTGCGTTATGGACTCTGATCTCTGAACAAGCTGCAGCACGAAGTTGTCTCCAGGCGACGCGGCTTCGGCTCAACAGACCGAAATGAAGCCAGCGTAGACACATGTCAAAAGGACCGCGGAAATTGGTGTTGCATGCTATGTTCAGTTATGTGTTGTGTTTATGTGGTGGCGTGCACCTTTCAAGAGATGCTCGAACCGGAATTTAAGTCAGCTGGCTCCTTCTACGGGTAGTTGGTGTCCATCCTCGCACACAGCCCCACTGAGATGACTTTCAGTGTGGTGCTGATCAGGCGGTAGTGTGCTAAGCCTGGTTCGCAAGTGGCGAGAGCCCCTGACTGCAACAAGAGAGGCAGAACGCCATTTTAACCCCACATGAAGTGCCATGTGTATTATATAATGATAGCATACTCAGTTGTGATGTTATGTTGTTATATACTGGTTAGCTATGACCAGTCACATACCATTGAACGTCAATTATATTTCACATGTACGATGGAATTAAAGGAGAAGCAGTGCAAAGTGGCTGTGATCAGTTGGACAATTAAGCTTTAAAATTGTGACTTTAAATTGTCTTATTATATGGGGGTGCGTATCGCAGATAATGTTGCATGCAGCAAAAACGCTTAAGGCATTGTCAGCGCCTCCTTGTGATCTAAAACTTCATAAAAACTAAATTCGAACTTCGATCTGCAGGAAAGTAATTACTGGTATATTTGAACAACACTCAACGTTCTGGATTGGAACACCGTTCTGCCATGCGGCAGAACGTTGTTGGTGCAGCGGGGTGCAGCGGTTGGTTGTGGTGTAGCCCTGCACTACAGCCCGGGCGATGCCAGATCATGCACCCGACCCCGAGATCTGATCGTAGTCGATGCATTTTCAAACGCAACATTGTTTCCATTGGTGGCGTGCTGGAACTACTCAACACTACCAAACATTGTGTTGTGCTGTTAGCAGGGAATACTGCAGGGTGGCCGATCTCCCAACTCCCGAACACCTCAGTAATGGATATGCTGGTTGATTTGATGGGTGCGTGTTTGACATAGCAGCGGTTGATGTATATATCCGTGAAACCATATTGCGCAGACACGGCGCGAATGTCCCCGAAAATGTATTCGAAAATGACCCTACCTATATGTGGCCTTCCATATTCCAGTATTCCAGTGCTTTTTGTGATGGAAAAACATACGACAGTAAGTAAAATCCAGCCATGCATAATTTGAAGGTAATGCCATTTGCTCCAGGGCTGTATTCACAAATATTGAGGTGGTATGTTCCAGTCCCCGCTGCTTTTTGCCGCGTGGGACGCCGGCTAAGACCGCAAGATTTGACAGTTGGATTTCTTGTATACACCTGATGATTTAAAACCAGTATGATGCACTTATAGAAGCGCTGGACAAACAAGGGAAAAGGCGGGATACGGCGCACGCGTAGGATGGGATACCATGGCGTTACAGGAACTTGTGGACCGACCGTGCCTACGCACTCTTGGTGTTCCGTGGGGCTTGGTCGGACATACATCATATTTTGTCCAATTTTTGCGGAACAGGAGTCTCAAACATAATTCAAGCGTATTCCGATTATTCGGCACGGTGCCTTCAAATTTGAGACGCATGCTTCATCTTTGGCGGAGCAGCCCAATTGCGTGTATAGCGCCTCTAATTTCGACATATGTGTATTGAAAGCAATCCACTTCATCAGAAGTTGGCTGCTCTTTGCCGAAATCGAGCTCATCTGCCAGTCATGGTGTACTTATATCAAACGTAAATTAACTACCGAATTGTCGAGTTTCCAAAGGGGCAGCGCTGTGTCACGGTCCTTTTTTTGTTTTACAGCCGTCCCCCCCCCCTCGGTTTATGTCGCACACAACCGTTCCGCGCGCATCCTCCCTCGGGCTGATGCTGGCCACGCAGTCACCCGGCCTAGGGGCGTGCGGGTCACGTGATAATGCGACATAACCACCTGACCGGCAGCTGAATCGTAAGGCTGCCCATGCGAGCGCGAGGATGCAGCCGCAAAACACTTCCTTTGAACGGATATTGTGACTACTTCAAAGTAAATATTGCGCTGAAGGATGGTAAAAATCGAAATTAAACGAACTGTTTATTCACAGGAAGAAATATAACTTGAAGCACTGTGGCAGCAATGTTATTACTGTTTTAAAGGCCTGGCCAGGTCGCTCAGATGGACACGGAATTAGGCCCGTTCGGGACGGCCGTCGCTCGTAACTATGCTGCGAATGAATTCCGAAGTACGTCATACGCGTGCGTGAAAATGACGCATATGAAGCCATATGGTAAGCATGCTGTGCCGGGGATATGCTACCTCAAACGAGTTTCTTCTTCTTCATAGGTCTAGTTTGACTGCTGCAGCTTGTTATAAATGGCTCGTATGTGCGCGTCATTTGGTGCAGATGTTTAACGGCTGTGTTTGCGCTCAGGCTGTAACTGAATATGGTCTGCTGGGACCGGTACGTTTTGTTCTGGAACAAATCCAAGGCCAGCGGGTTTCTCAGCCGGCGGTGACTCCGGTGTTGCTGGGTGACCACGCGCGCCGTGCGTGCGCGCCCGGGAATGTCACGTCAGCCATAGCTATCGTTCAGCGGTGGAATGGGTCCCGATACGATCTGGATGGGTTGATGGACCCAGGGGCGTCGATGTACTGGAATTATTGAGACCCAAGCATCGGATTAGGCCGGGCGCTAAAATTGTTCGGGGGTCTATGTATATAATCCCACGTTAAATTGTGTACACATGGAGGGTGATATATACTCAAGGATGAATAACGCGAACCCTGTATGCAACCTAAATTTGCTTTCCTGAGTACAAAAAGAACACAGAAATCCCAGCAATTTATATATGCGCTCGATATTAGAAACTCGCACTGTTCTCATGCACCTTCCAAAGTACTGCATTTGTGTACAGTGCAATCATAGGACAAACAGCTACACTGTGATGGAATTGAAACTAAATATGCACCCTAGTCACGAACAGTAATGTGGTATGAACGAACATGACCTGACCAAGAAGAATCACTTCTTTATGCAAATGCTCGTTTTGTGTCCATTTTATGTTTTATTTTCGTTGCTATTAGATTATTGCCGATCAGGCAATCTGGCAATATATTTTTTAATTCGCTTACCTAGGATGCCAATAATGGAACTACTCTAAATACGCTTCCCATGATGTATTCTGTAAACGCGCTTGCGTGCTCTAAGTGTCCTTACCAAAATACCTCGCGTCCGAAGATATTGTTCATGTAGATCATTGACCTTACCCATCTGATACTATGGCATTTATAATGCATCCGGCAATGAGCAAATCTCAATTTAACGGATAGGTGTATCAAAAGGTTGTTGAGAACTGAACTTTTCTTTTTGTTTTCTTGTTTTCTTTTTGTCATATAATAGTACAATCACAAGAACGTAGCTCAAGGGAATCCGTGGGTATTTTTATCTTCAATTGATGACTGAGTTCATATATAGAGTACTTTCGACACCATATATGGTAGAGATAACTCAGCCATTTTCCCACCTCAGACCGATATTAGATTGACCAGGAGCATGCCAGAAACCATGGCAACCTGTTGTACAAGCAAAAATGCCAAGACCTAGTGCAATTCTAAATATCCCACCAAAATCTTATGGAGGGAAACTAAAAGAAAATAAGTTTTCCTGGGGTCGAGGTACAGTTTGGACGCATACACATCGAAGTCGTGAAGAGATTAATCACAAGCACATTTTAGAACAGCAAAAGCCAGTGTGCCGGACCTGCCGTTGAGACAGGCGTGTTCGGCGTCGGCAGAACGGCAACACGGCGCTCATGTTCGCCGCCTACAGCAACAGCCCGCACTCGGTCAACGAGCTGCTGTTCAGCGGAGCGGACGTCGCGGCCACCAACGCCAACGACGAGTCGGCACTGAGTATCGCCATCAGCCGTGCCAGCCAGTTCGGTCAGTGGCGTCCCGCCGCGTCCGGCCGCATCCCACTGTGTCCCCCGCGTCCCCCGCGTCCCCCCGCGTCCCCCGCGTCCCCCCGCGTCCCACCGCGTCCGGCCGCGTCCCACCGCGTCCGGCCGCATCCCGCATCGTCCCACCGTGTCCCGCATCGTCCAACCGTGTCCCACCGCGTCCCCCCGCGTCCCACCGCGTCCGGCCGCGTCCCACCGCGTCCCACCGCGTCCCGCATCGTCCCACCGTGTCCCGCATCGTCCAACCGTGGCCCCCGCGTCCCTCCGCGTCCGGCCACAGAGCCACCGATCGTGTGGCGGTGGACCAGTTTGCGTTGCGAGAGATGTGCGAGCGTAGCGTAGTTTATATATAGTGAGCCCCCGACGCGCAGAAGAAATCCACTTGTGCAGCTGGCCCGTAGTGACGCTTTGCTTTGGACAGGCATGTAGCGTTAATTGGCATCTCCCAGAATCACGCAACAAGAACTGAGATGTTCATTCAGCTTTATTCTGTTGGAATTGTATATTTCATTTCATAGATACTGGGCCCACTTTACTCACGCACTAGTTTAATTTGGGTCGAACCCTCGAGCTATTCCACTTTTATACAGCGACGTTTTTAGCTAGCTTGGTATGATTTTCAGTGGAGAATTGCCACAGATCCAATCACAGCAAGGCATAATAGTGCATTGGATGTAAAAAAATCCATGCCAGACTGAATACACAATAAACATGCAAAAACGTTCCAAATCTGATGAGATACGGCTGCCTGACCCTTGGTCGTGGCCGGCCCACATTGCGTCTTAGCAACTTGCCGATCTTGCATGGTCTATCGGTGATAATATTGCATCCGACGGGATCCGAAGTTTTTTTTATTCCACCAATTCTTAATAAGTGATCAGGATTGCGCCTTCCCCTGTCCCTGCGGCAAAGATACACAATCGTGTCTTGGACACCAACGGGCATAAAAAGTAAAGAGACAAAAATATTACGAGAAATAAACTTGCCGCAACACCCCTGCAATAGAACCAAAATAAGGCTCAGGAAAGAATGCCAGAGAAAAAGGGTAGGACAATCGAAAAATATAGCTAGAAATCAGCTGTAGCATCCAGGCAAGGGCAGCACAGCGAGAGAAGACGCACTTGAGCACCCCCAGGGTCCCCGGCCACGTGCGCCACCTCAGCCCGGGTGCAAAAGAAAAATACTCGGGCAAAGCAAACTGAGAGAATGATTACACACCACACGCACGCACACTATCAGGCAAACAGAACATAACTACACACGCATACCTGCACACGAACACTGATACACACATGATTACACAAATGTATTTGCGGGGCACTTACGCACACCACGCGCATATTTAAAGGTACACATCGCTGATGGCCTTCGAAAAACATGGAGACAGAAAAAAACGAGAAGAAAAAGAAGAGCTTCAAAGAGCACTACAAAAATAATTCCAAGACGAAGAGCAAACCAAGAGGCAGACACGAGAAATAAACAACAAACTGGGGAGGGGACGAGTGGTCTAGGGGCAAGATGCTCGTCTCACAATCGAAAGGTTGTGGGTTCGAGTCTCACCTGTCGCTACTCTTCGCCCGCGACCAATCGGCGTGAGAGATTGGCGACGCTACATGACAACGGTCGACGTGTCGTAAAACCAATAACCAACCAACCAACAACAAACTGGGAAGCCATTGCGTCTGTAGGCGAGGAAATCAGAGAAGCATCCATAGAATACCTTGTCAGCTGATCGCCGCATAACAGTCGTATGATCACATTTATATTTTTGATCCGAGATGGACGTTTCTCGCAAGAAAGATTTCATTAAAAATTTTGACACCGTTATTGCTTCGAATGCAAAGTTCCCTCCCACGACCTCGTTCCATAACTTGGAACCATAGCAAATAATAGTGAGTTGAAGTTCTTATTGCATTGAAGTTATTCTTCAATGCAATTTAATTCCCGAATAGGTTTTTCTTTACACAAATGAAGTTCTCCCTAACTTGATGCTTGTGCCGCGTACATGCAGTGAAGCTCATACAAAATGGCACGTTTTTTTACCATAACTTACGAATAAATGCAGCATGATTCATGTATCAAAATTTGCAGGCTTGTATGGAAATTTAATCGCTGAACATTCAGGACACATCGCACCATCTAGAGTACGTGCTTCAAGTGTCCCGCCCGGCGGAGGTACAGTTCTGCCTTTTCTTCAGGCCTTCGACCGATTTCTGGCACATGTCATTTGAGATCGGAAAAAAACCAGCACCTACCGCCCTCTTCAGCTGCCGTAAGGTCGGAGGATTCTTCTGGTACACCATTCCACTCAAGTGACCTCGTAGGTCTGGTCGCTTCAAATCTGTGAAGTTCGCCAGCCACGGGCGGAACGCCTTCCATGAGATCACGCGCGACCCGAGCTGATCCTGGATCAACTTCAGGTTGTGTCTTGAGGCGTGTGGGATCGCGCCGTCCTGTTGAAGCCACTGTACGGCTGCAGTGTCGGAACATTTTTGCTCGAGGGCTGCCGGGAACCCCTTGAAGATCATTAGGTACCGTTCTGCATCCCTTCGTCCCTCGGTTCTTGAACCTATGAATCGCGGGCTGTTTATGGTGCACCACGCCGTAGACATAGGGCTGTACAGGGGGTTTCTTCCACCATGTCTGGTGCACTTGATGCCCCAAATTGGTTGTTCTGAGTGCTCTTATTCAAGTGGAAATAGACTTCGTCAGTGAACCAAAGGGTGCACAAACAGCTCGGATGACTAGCACTGGCCAATTAGTCACAGTCACACAATTTGAAACACGAGTTTCTGGATGAAGAATGGAGATACGATATTTTCCCGTATTTTGACTTACTAAGAAGCTCACTACAGCTATCATTTCGAACATTTTGATTGCGTAGCTGGGTATACTATGTCGCGAAAATTCGCTGAATTCGTTGAAGGTAACCTGACGGTAAGTTTTTGAGATCTTGTGGGCGGAATCCACTCGCTCTTCCCCCGCACAGGAATCGGGCGGAAATAATGGCACAGAAATAGAGTCAAACCTGCTTAGGCCACCGGATGTACTGCCGGATCTGGCTGGTATCGGTTCTGATGGCATGAACAGCAGTGCTAGCAGCTGGAAGGTCTTTGTGATGGTGGGAAAGAAGCGGTACAGGGCTAGGAAGCGATGATGCTTCCTGGCTTTGCAAATACCATGCTTTATGGATGCACGAATGTTCTTCGTTACTGTTCAAACGGCGTTCGAACTGCATTCTCAGCTTCACTAACACGATGATCACATTCTAGGAGAGCCATAAGTAAATAATGTTTCAGCTACTTATATGCTGCTAACGAATGGTGGCTAAAATGTTGCTCATGAAAAATGCAGAAATCATGAAGTGTAGGATTGCACACTGAGGAGACTGGGGGCCTGTAAATGTCTGCAGACACCGCCCTCAGCGAATCGATTCGTTGAACGACTTGTGGCATGCTTGTGCATCGCTTGGTGTCAGGACAAAACCTACCAGCTCATGACAGCGTGCATTCCATGAACCCGCTCTATGGGTGTCTTAGGGCGCGCATGATACCGCATAGTTGACTCGCCCTGGTTGAGCTCCGTCTCGGGCCTTATTTTGTACTGCTTGCTTCTGTGATATTGGGTCGGAGCAGAATCCCGACCGGGCACTGGTTGTGTTGAATGCGCGCTAAATATATTCAAATGGCCCGACCCTTCAGGAGATTCAACTGTTCTCTCACGGGAAATATTTGCATCGTCTCACGAGGTATGGTGTGCCAGCTGTTGTATCGAGCCCCTTTACGGCCCAGGTGGTGCTTGAGCGGTACCTGATGGAGCAGGTGTATAGAAGCTGAAACCTCCGCGCCCTGCTTTTACAGCCCAGACGGTGATTGAGCGATACCTGATGAAGCAGGTATGTAAAAGCCGACACCCCTCCCCTGTTTTTACAGCCCAGGTGGTGATTGAACGGTACCTGATGTAGCAGGTGTGTAGATGCCGACACCCTTCGCCCTGCTTTTACAGCCCAGGTGGTGATTGAGCGGTACCTGATGGAGCAGGTGTATAGAAGTCGACACTCTTCGCCCTGCTTTTTCAGCCCAGGTGGTGATTGAGCGGTACCTGATGAGCCAGGTTCTGCCGGCGCTGCGTGACTCCGTGCCCGACTCTGTCAGCAACATCCGGTGAGGTGCACCAGAAGCCCACCGGTGGCCGGTCACCACCAGTCGACAGTGAGGATCACTCGTGAGTCACCTGTGGCAGCCACCACTCGGTGACCGGTGATAATCATCAGCAAGGGTTTCCAGGGAGCGTCACCAGTGAAAGTCCGCGGTGATGTCCCTTAGTGAGAGTCACTACCGAGTGACCAGTGAACGTTATCAGTGAGGTGTCGCCAGGGAGAGTCCCCCGTGCCGACCGTGTCGCCAGTGTACCTCCAAGGGCTGGCTGGCCCGGTCACGTGATCACTGGTGTCTGTCACGTGACGGTCGGTCTGCAGATAATCAGCAGACGGCTGGGGTGCGGCCGCATGCGTGGTTCTCTTCTGATCGTTCGCTCGCTGTCGAAAGTTCGCTATCCGGCAGTTGTCTCCATGGGGTGGGGGTGTTCGCCGGAAGAAGATCGCTGGGTGCGTAGATGTGATATTGTAGCCGGTTGCGGTCAGCATGCCATTCCAGTGATTTTCGTTCGACAATCACGTGTGTGTGTTGGTACACTAAGCCCGTCGGTCTGTGTTGATGTATTCGTACTAACAAGTTGAATTTCATGAAGTGGTATTCATAAATAGCTTGTTTTTGTAATTATAGTCTTCGCTTTGTCAGATTTTGTCTGTCATTGGCTCATTGTACACTTCAACTATACTCGATTGATGGTGTTGATGGAAGCATAACTCATGCATATTTTATTTGTGAGCCTTGCTGGGAAGGTCAGTTTGCAAAGTCGAGCAATGCATGATGTCCATCACCGGTAATGCCTAAGTGATAGAAATGGCTAAGAACGAGAAGGGTGGATGGGCGGAGATCTCTTCATCTGGCTAACATAATGGTACTTTAACATTGCGAAGGTTACATTGTATGCCAAATGACGTCTTGATGGGCATGTACTTTTCATCATCCATGCCAGGAAATGAGCTACTATCTCCTCATCTTACTTCTGATTTAGTGGAATTGAGTGGTGGGGGGGGGGGGCCTCCTAAAGGTGATATGGATTGCCGAAATGCTTGTAATAAATAATATTATCCCAATGGGAGGCAATTCGTGTGTCCCCACCAAGCCAACCTACAATTATACTTTTATCATACACAGGTGTTGCTCAGACAATAAATAGCTGTGTCTGGGAGTAACGTGAATCAAGGTGGCTATTCGACGAGACATCTTGCAGGTGATGTATGTATGTGCAGTGTGACTTCGCTGAGTTAAGCCTGAGCGGTTGCGGGCGAGTTGGTGGCCTCAACGGATGCATCGGCTGAATGTGTGGCTGCAGGTATGGCAGGCAAGGTGTGGCTGCAGGTGTGGCAGGTACAACCTGCACTGCTGACGCTGCTGGACGGCCAGGGCGGTGGAGTGTTGTCATCTGTTTCGCCGAGGGTGCCGAGCTGCATGCCTGCTATTTGCATGCGATGGCCTTCTTCGAGTGATTGTGCGATGGAGGCCACTTTTGAATACACTCAAGCCTGGTCGGGTCAGCTTCGGGCGAGTGTGAAGGCGAGAACTGAAGGTCTTTTGAACCGTGAGCGAAAAACGGCAGATTATGGCCATGCTTCCAGCTGTTGATTGCCGCTGTGAGTTGTATGATGTGTGATATCGGCTGGCTGTTGCCAGCTCGGTGATGTCTGAGGACAGCAGTGCCATGGCGTAACCGCTTTGTCGTGCTGTGTTGTGCTCGGTCGTAACGCGGCGTGCTAAATCGATGTTGAGTTGTCGCCGTCTATGTGCAATTTCTAGCGCTCATCAATGCAGCGAAATGGGAATACAATTACGCTCAGTTGGTCCCAGTCTTAGCTGATGCATATTAGCCCATTGCATGAAGTTGAGATGAGACCGGGACGCCTACTCGTTAGCGGGAACGAGTCGTCTAAGAGTAAGGTGCCCTTCCAACCGAAAGGTTGTGGGTTCGAGTCCGACCCATCGCCACTCTTCGCTCGCTACGAATCGGCATGAGAATAGTAACGATATGTGAGTCAAAGCAGTCAAAGCGTCGCAAGCCTATAACTACCTTTTACTCTTTACCAATAAGAAGGTGGCGGCCGAATTTCTGTGATAATAGCATGCACATTTGATCATGCAATTTTTGTCTGCGCACCCCACGCCGCCGTTGTTCCCCCGAGTGGGCATCGCTCTGCGCCATCTGCGCGGCCAGTATCCGTCGCTCAATGTAAAGGCGAGGTGACAAGTACCAAACGCGCTGCATAACCCATGCAGTTGACGCGCCCCATAAGCCCCAATAACAACGACTGGCGCCAAACCGGGATCCGCCGTCGTGTAGTGATCAGGTGACCTATGCCAGAGCAGGACCCACTTTCTCTCAGTACAGTGGCGGACTTGTGCCTGGATAGGACTCGCTGTCATGGAATGCAATGGTGAGGTGGCTTGTTCTAAAGCAGGACTCACTAGCTGCCCGCGGGTACCGTATTTCCCCTGTGCGTTGTCCCAAGTGCATGAGAGATGCCTATCATGCTATGCCTATGATAGGAGATGCCTATCATGCTGTTATATCATAATATAATCAATCATCGTATCTGTCAGTCTCACGACCGCCAGTGTTCACGCCGAGAACCATAGTCAAACTCACGCATGAACGGATCCGGTTGTCAGGTTTGGGTTGGAGCAAGCCCACTTTGAGAGGGCTGAGTAGCCTAAGACGACTAATAACACACCAATGTGTTCCTGCAATTTTAAAGGAAGGATTCAGCCGATTTGGAGCACTGTTCCCCCAAAAGATGAACTAAAACAAACCTCTCTTCATCAAATATTGCTAGTTTTTCGAGAAATTTTTAATGTTTGCTTCACGTTGGCCGGTTTAAGAGGGGATGTCCAAAATCCTCCCCTCCCCCACATCCACTCGTGAGCCCACATCGAGCGGGATAGGATTATGGCGTCGCGAAAGCCTAACCGCTGCGCTCGCTGCTACCGCCAGCGCTGCCGTCGTAGTCTGATTTGGAACTGGTGGATAGATGCTGTCGTCGACACTGACACGTTCAGCCGAGCAAGCTCCGACTAATTGTCCCGCCTGAAAATATATGCAGTAGAGCTTGTAAGTAAACACTAAGCGCCGCACTTACACTTTTAAGCGTTTCTAAGCACTACCCTCCGAGTAGTATTGCCGACGTCAAGTACGTTTGTCAGGCGTGGCCAGTCATTGTAGCCAGCTGAACTGAACAGCTGCACAGCCATCAGCTGATGTAGCCAGCCAGCTTAACTAAACAGCTGGACAGCCATCAGCTGATGTAGCCAGCCAGCTGAACTGAACAGACATCAGCTGACGTAGCCAGCCAGCTGAACTGAACAGCTGCACAGACATCAGCTGACGTAGCCAGCCAGCTGAACTGAACAGCTGCACAGCCATCAGCTGATGTAGCCAGCCAGCTGAACTGAACAGACATCAGCTGACGTAGCCAGTCAGCTGAACTGAACAGCTGAACAGACATCAGCTGACGTAGCCAGCCAGCTGAACTGAACAGCTGCACAGCCATCAGCTGATGTAGCCAGCCAGCTGAACTGAGCAGCTGAACAGCCATCAGCTGAAGTAGCTAGCCAGCTGAACTGAACAGCTGGACAGCCATCAGCTGAAGTAGCTAGCCAGCTGAACTGAACAGCTGAACAGCCATCAGCTGATGTAGCCAGCCAGCTGCAGCAAATGAAAGTGAATCAACGATTTGTATGTCTTAATTATGCGAATGATACACAATGATGCACGATGCTAGGCGAGCAGAACTTATCTTAAATAATTTCGCTGAAGACACCGACACCGAGTCATATTGGCTCTCGTAATGCAAGGGAGGATGGGGGGGGGGGACAATTTGATCGCGCCACCTACGAAGGCTTTTCTAATGCAGCTCCTAAACTGTTCAAGGTGTCGCCTTATAATTCGGAATTCCTACCAGTATAAGGCGCTATTTGGGGCGCTGGACGAGCGGGGGCGAGCAGCGGACGAGACCAGGGCTCCCTCGCTGCAAGCAGAGGATCGGACGCCATGCCACGACAGGAAGCTGGCAAACCGACCGCAAATGTGCTCTCTCAGCAACCCGTGGAGCCGTGTACCTTACTGCATTCTACGTTCGCTGGAGCGCGAGGATTTCAGAAATAGGTAAAACCCATTTCAACAATAAGGCACAGTACGTTCACAATTGTGAAGAGTGCTCGATATTCGGCTGAGGAGCCAGATAGCCACGTCGTCGGCGGCTGGCCGGCTGACTTAGTCGGCGCCGATCGTGCAGACACCGACCTTTGAACAAATAGTGAGCACTTAAAAAAAACCGTGTCATCAAAGTTGCTAAAATCAAAAGTAAAAGGCCAGGTATAATTATAAGTGAAGTCATTACGCTGCGAAAAAGGTGACCATGTTCAGAAACGTCGCGGTCCGAACGGGTCGGGCCCAATGGCTGAAACGAACTCTTGGCGTGTGTACACGGGAGTAAACTTGCTCGGGTTTCGGCCTCGCTCGTAATGATTAATGAGCGCAGTTTGTATGCAAAATAGAATTTCCAGCCTATTAAGTTCACGGATGTAGTGCGCATCAAGGACAGGCCACACCCTCGTCTCCATGTGGTTTTGGTCTGCTATTGAAATATGTGTGATTAACTAATCGTAAAAGATGTAGGAAAAAGCTCAATATCGATATAAACATATGTTCACAGCAAACTGTGAAATAAGTAACAGATTAACCTGAGGCCAGCGGACCTGGTAAACGGAGCGGTTACACTGTCAAAAGGGTTTATATCACAGGAGATGCGCAGTAATATCTCAAGCGAGTGGGCACTCTGGAGGTGAAAACATGGACCATTTCCAAGTAAGTGGCTAGATATGGATGTACAAGTACAGGCTGTGCTCAACTGCGCAATGTCTGTCTCCAATAGAAAGAACAGAGGTGGGTGAAAGACCACGCTGTCCAAAGGCAGTACCAAATGCATGAAGCTTTTAAATGGTATATGTTGTCTTATCTCGGAATATGAATATCAGTTTTGTTGTCGTACTTCTGACCGGATGAATTAGATAACGCCATTTTTCCAAATATATTAACATAGGGCGCTATTTGCTTTGAAAACAAGTTTTGCACAGTCATTTATTAAAGATGAAAAGCCGCGGCTCGTCCACCAGTGCAGTGGTTTGTATCGGTCATGCTATGAACCACTGAGTAGTGAGAATGCGTCTGTTGCGTCAGCCCGGCTCCAATCCACCTGGCTTTTGATGCCGGTCAAAAACGCCTCCGTGAATTATGTCACTAAGAAAAAACGATGAAGTCTGTGTTTATGTTCTTGTTCTCTCCTTACTTGTCATAATTGTTGCATAGACTGCGGCGTCGATGTTAAAGAGGAAAAATATTTATGCTGCCGCACAGAAATGAGAATAGCGATTGTACCAGTAATCTGATGAATCGTAGAGGTCCTTGCTCACGTTGATTAAGCAAAACAAAAGGAACCTTTAACTGTGTTAGTGCCCATGTTTATTTAACAAAGCACTGTTTATTTAACGCAGCAAACTCGATGAACTTCTTCCCAACCAACGTCCGCCCTCAACACGCATGCAAGGTTCGTGAGTTTATATCGTTCACCACTGTATCATTATTACGTTTCTGACAGCTGCTGATGTTAACACGCCTGTCCAGAAACATCTGGAGTCACATTATCGCTTTCGATATCCAGCGCTGTTTTGATGCTGCAGACCACCTCACCCGCTCCACACAGCTGTAAGCTTCCCAGCCAAGAAGCTCAGTTGGTGGAACGCCAATCTGCCTTGGTGCCGTCTGCTCGGGACAAATGGGGTTCGATTCCCCACATGCGCACACTTTTAGAACCCGGTTGAGTGCACTAGCTGGCAACTGGCTCAGTAAAGCCTGGGACGTAGCGCAGAGTCGACTTCGCCTAAGCAGTTGTGGCACGTTAAGGTCGCGGTCAAAGTTCTGCCGAGTAGAATCCTCGATCAGACGGCTGGCCTGGTGTCCAAGGTGCACATGAGTCAATGAAGCGCTATATGAACGGCAAAACGCTGCAATCGGTGTCCTGTCGGAGATTCAGGGACCCATCAGCGTCGCCAGTGGTGATACCGCATGCTCATCTCTTCACATCTGACAATTGTCAGACATGGATGCGAACAGTGGGAACAGAAGCCATGCTCCACTTATCGGGAACATGAACCTATGACGTTGTAAGTGCTTGAAATGTCCATCAGGTTAATGGCTGCGGTTCCCGAGAGGTTGGTGCATCGCCCCACTGCCCGAAATCTCATTGGAGCTTCCTCAACGTCGTCCTATCCCATATCTACTTTTCGAGAACTCAGCGTGCATTGCAGGCATGGTTGCACGCTAGTGCTGTGGGTATTGCAGCACCAACACCAACTTCTGTGGCAGTTACACTAGCTTCCCCTCCCCCATCATGCACATTGTTTTGCATACATAGCAACATCAATCTTCGTTCAATCTCCCTCAAAGGAGGTGATTCGTAACACGAGGTTTTCGGACGATTGACTTTGTGGTTGCATGAAATGGGCTGAGAGAAGTGTCTTGGCTCACAATTATTTCGGACGTCCCCCACCATTAATTTATGTTCGCAATTTTGCTTTCGTCCCCGACACACCTTAACCTTTTCTGGGCTCAAAGCCCGGTCAAAGTAAAAAATGAAATACGGGCGATTATTTGAAGCTGCTGTAGACCATCATACATACGTGACTTTTTTGGTCGCGAATGCGAGCAAGGTCAAGCTTATGCTCTATGGATATGCGCGTAGGAAAAGGTTGGCTGGAGCCAAAGCCTATTGACCCTCGCTCGTGCAGGGTTTGAGGATCGACGTCAACGGTTGTTCCCCGTAGATTTGTGAAGCACATATCGACGGGGAAACCTAGGGTGAGGGAGAGAAGGGTGCGTCAACTCCTGCACGAGCGAATGTCAACAGGCTTTGGCTCCAGCCAACCCTTTACTGTGCGCATGTTGATAGAGCATAAGCTTGACCTTGCTTATACTGGCCATCATTCTGAGCTGAAAAAGCCACGTGTACATGATGGCTTACATGATGGTAGCTTCACACCACCAGAAGGTCATTAGGGAATTGACTACAAGCGCAGCGCGTAAGCCTGCAGTTTTCTGTTACCAACAGAAACCCGTCTTCTGCACACGTGCACTCACAAGGTGAACGAGCCTCTTACACTCGTAAACAAATATCGGTTGGGAACAAGTGCGGGGAGTCCAGCTGATTGGGGCGCATCCCGCGCTTTCCAACAGTGCATTGTTGTAAAGGTCAAGACTAAAGTGCAAGGCTGCTGCGAGGAATGCACCGGGCTCCGAGACCTCGCCGCCGGGCCGTCGTCCCGAGACCTTGGCCAGTCCGTCCAACTGTAGCGAGGGCCATGGGCTGGCCGTGCGAACTGAAGACGGCTGTAGCCGTTTCCTGAGCTGAACTACGGCCTGAACTGAAGATGGGCCGACTGTAGCCGTTTCCGAGCTTTCTGGTGCGACGGCTACTCTAAACGTCGCGCTTTTTGGGGGAGAAATTCCCACTCAGAAGGGCACACGGGACTTCTACGTCTCTTCAATGCAGTTTGGTTGGTTGTTGGAGTTTAGGGGCGCATCGACTGCGTCGGTCATGCAGCGCCCCTTCAATGCAGTTTACGATTGGCTGTTGGCGTACTAAATGCTTCTGGGGTGTTTTTCGGTGGCTGAGGAATGCTCGGATCCATTTTTGGGCTACCTACCCAAAGGATAAGGGATGACAATAAATATCACTATAGAAGGTTGCGGTACCTCACTCCGTAGGGCGTCCGACTTTTGATCGCAAGATCGTGGGTTCGAATCCCACAATCAGCGTGAATACCGAGTCCACCCGCCACCAATTGGCGTGAGAGGTTGGTGACTCGCTGTATAGCCTAGCAGTATAATGCTTCTTAAAAGAACCCACGGGTCTTCAAAGATAACTGATATTGTTCCCTTACTGCGGGCTGTCACCCAGGCCGTTTGTTCTGATGATGGGTCTGTGTGAAGTTAGACTAATCGACCTCATGGATGACATCGTGGCACCTAGGCATCCGCCCAAGGCTTTTATTTGTTTTTATATTTTATCTGGTGATGCACCGTACTGTTCTGAAAAAGGCGATGAATTGCACAAGTTACAAACTATGTAAACGAGACGTTTTGATATACTTGTGTGGGCTCGCGGTAGCTCAGTTGGTAGAGCGTCGGACTTTTAATCGCAAGATTGTGGGTTCGAATCTCACAACCGACGGCATTTACCGAGTCTACCCGCGACCAATCGGCGTGAGAGGTTGGCGACGCTATATAACCTAGCGGTTGAATGCGTCGTAAAAGAACCCAAGATATACCTGTGTTGTTGGCGACTAAAATCGGTGAGGGTGTGTTGCGTAGTAGTGTCGTGCCTCCGTCCGTGCCCTTCGTGAGTCAGGGCTGGTGAAGCCAGAGCTGGCGTGGCTGTCGTCCATGGCTCGGTCCCAAGAGAACAGGGTGTGGCGTCACCTCGTCCGGGGCGGTCACTGCGCTGGCGAGCTGGCAGGGTCAGATTGTATGGTGTCATGTCCGGGGCGGTCACTGCGCTGGTGAGGTGGCGGGGTCAGATCACATGGTGTCATGTCCGGGGCGGTCACTGCGCTGGTGAGGTGGCGGGGTCAGATCACATGGTGTCATGTCCGGGACGGTCACTGCGCTGGCGAGCTGGCAAGGTCAGATCACATGGTGTCGTCGTCATGTCCGGGGCGATCACTGCGCTGGTGAGGTGGCGGGGTCAGATCATATGGTGTCGTCGTCATGTCCGGGGCGGTCACTGCGCTGGTGAGGTGGCGGGGTCAGATCGTATGGTGTCGCCATGTCCGGGGCGGTCACTGCGCTGGCGAGCTGGCGGAGTCAGATCGTATGGTTTCATGTAAGGGGCAGTCACTGCGCTGGTGAGGTGACGGGGTCAGATGACATGGTGTCGTCGTGTCCGCGGCGGTCACTGCGCTGGTGATGTGGCAGGCTCAGATGGTGCTGTCCCAACGTCTGGGGCTGTACACCGGCTGGCCGGGGCGGTCACTGCGCTGGTGATGTGGCAGGCTCAGATGGTGCTGTCCCAACGTCTGGGGCTGTACACCGGCTGGCCGGGGCGGTCACTGCGCTGGTGATGTGGCAGGCTCAGATGGTGCTGTCCCAACGTCTGGGGCTGTACACCGGCTGGCCGGGGCGGTCACTGCGCTGGTGATGTGGCAGGCTCAGATGGTGCTGTCCCAACGTCTGGGGCTGTACACCGGCTGGCCGGGGCTCCTGTTGCGAGCCTATCGTGTGCCATGCTAACCCAAAATTTGTTGAATAACGAAGAAAACCAGTCAGCGCGTGAGTAGCCCTGAAATGCCAGGCAGAATAGGACGTGGCCTGCATGACTGTTGCCTTCGCAGTGTTCCACGCACAGGCGGTTGTGCCGCGACCACAGGGAAACGACAGGCAACAGAGCGCCGCCGTTTGGTGTCACAACACATTCTTCGCGGTTTTTGGTAAATATTTGGTTAGGCCATTTGATGTCATCGACGTATGAACTCATTTAGGCAGGTGTTCTTAGTTATTTTCTTTTCAAAAATCAACTTATCCGGTTGCTGCAGCTTATTTGCCCACATAATATACCCTCGTGTTTTTAGGTGTTTCCAGATGAAGTGTCCCGATCTTCCCGGTGTTCTTGTTAAAGTCAAATTACGTAATTAACCTCGATTGACCTGGCAAACATGTTTCCTTAAAATACATTCTAGGGAAATTTTACGAACTGCATTCAACATTTTTTCATTGGTAGCCTTGCAAATTCCAAAATATTCCATTGTAAACTGCTACCATCATTTACTCTAATAATTGCTGTCAATTGTATATGGAATCACCTATCTTAGATTGCCTACTAACCATACATGTCACCGGGGTCAAACGAGGTGTCCATATATTTGTACATACAAACCTAAGCTTGCGATACCTATTTCCCAGCTCTACATGGCATACATTCGGTCGGCCCAGTTAATACTGCTGGTGCTCGACTTGTCTGGGAATGGTGACCTTGGACCTGTCCTGCAGGGTCCCCATTTAAGCAGTAGTCCAAACCAGGGGTGTTGTTTGATATACTTTCGATGGGGCAAGTGCCCCCTCAATGTTGGCTTTACCCTCCCCCATTTTTTCTACTTTTAACTATTGAGTGTCCCCCCAGTTCATTTGGGCCTGCTCATAGCCTCCAGTTCTTTTCTCCCTCCTCAATAATTTTCAGAAATCAGCACCCGTGATACAAGCATTGGATAACATTCGGCTTGTCCTGCAGGGCCACCAGTTAAACAGTAGTCCAAACAATGGATATAATTTGGCTTCTCCCGCAATCCCCCCCTCTGCCTCAAATACTTCAACAATGACACGACAGCTGCAGCTTGCAGTTAACGAGCTCCAAAGCTGGAGCATCAAAAATGGTTTCCGATGTTCCACCGACAAAACGGCTGCAATACATTTTTGCCGTCGACGATGTATCCAGGAACTGGACGTTGAGCTTCATGGCAAGCCTATCCCAGTTAAACCAGCCGTGAAGTTTCTGGGAGTACAATTTGACAGCCGTCTGACATACAAACCCCATATCAAGACACTCAGGGAAAAATGACACACTACGTGCATGATGGTGCATGCGCCAGCAACAAGCGTACTTCAGATACAGTGCACCACGTAGTACTGCGTATTATTACTGGTGCCTTCAGAACATCTCCGGCTGCAAGCCTGGCGATAGAGACGAACGAATCCCCGCTGGCACTGAGACGTGAAATGTTGGGATTGCGATACGCATGTAGGCTGCGGCAGTTTCCCACGCACCCTACTTACGACGCAGTTTTCTCCCGCCGCATTTTGGCACTTTTTTCCAATGGACAGAGTCAGAAGACATTACCATTCTGTACGCGGATGCAAAACCTCTTTACGAACAGTAGAATGAGAGTGCGTCGTGTGATGCGAATATAAAAACTATCGACACCACCCTGGAACCTGGTTTCACCTTCAATTGACATATCTTTGTCAGCTATGCGCAAAGGACACATTCCGTCAGTATTGTGTCGGTCGAGAACGATTGAGCACCTGGACTCTTACCGAGGGCACACAAGGATCTTTACTGATGGTTCCAAGAGTAACACAGGAGCAGGGTGTGCCTTTGTGTGTGGTACTACTGTACGTTCGTTTAGTTTGCCTGTGTATGTTTCGGTTTATCGCTCTGAACTAATTGCGATCGTGAAGGCATTGTCATTTATAGAGGTTTCCCAGGATGCTCTATATGTGATTCTATCTGACTCCCTTTGCAGCCTTTTGGCACTGACTGCATTTTATCCCTCAGACCCTATACTACTTGACATCCTCATACGAATTACTACGTTAGAACAAGAGGGAAAAACCATACGCTTGTGCTGGATCCCAAGCCACATCGGGGTGTGGGGTAACGAGCGCGCGGACTCTGCGGCGAAGTGGGCAGCACAGAATCGCCGCCCACGCATATGTCCACTTCCTGCTAGAGACCATTTCTCCAGGATCACAACTTTCATACTCGATAAGTGGCAAAGGACATGGGATAGAGAATGCAATAATAAGCAACATGAAATAAAGCCACATCTAGGACCTTGGGCGTCATGCCTGCGCAGGTCCAGGCAAGAGGAGGTCACACTCTGCAGGGTACGCATCGGGCACACCTACGCTACCCATCGCTATCTTCTATGTGGGGAGGAAAGACCGCGGTGCCCCCGCTGTCTGGAAGCGCTGACTGTACGCCACCTGCTACTCACGTGCCAACAATTTACACCAGAGCGCCGATTCTTTTTTGGACGAAACGCGGACCGTTTGACATATAAAGACATTCTGGGAAACAACTCAAAACTTGTACATTCTGGAAACTTGTTCCGTTACTTAGCAGCGATTGGGTTTCAAACTACGTACACATCAAGGTAATACTTCTTATCTACCGTGAAGCACTAGGATAAACGTTATGGGCGCGAGTGATCAACTCTGGTCGAAACGCCCTAAAGCCAAAAATAACTAACTAACTAACTAATTGGGCTTCTCCTATAGCACGATAGCACATTGGTGTTGGTCTAGCGGCTCCGTCTTGATTAAGGGCGAAATTACTAGGGAGTGGCAGTCACCCGTCAGTTTGGACAGCGGGCGAGACGCGCTTGCGATGTGAGGGATGATACAAATGGAATTCACAAAGCTGAAAGCATAGCACGCATAATTAACTGACAGCAAGATTAAGTTGCATGTAGAAAGCCAATGAAGTGTCAGGTTCACGATACCATACAACCATACATAATTCCATTGAAGGTAATGTTAATGTACTAGCATATTTCCCTGGGAAGTATACACTCCTGAGCCACATGATTTACACACTTCTAATGTTCAGACAGTGTCAGACAGTGTCAGACAGACAGTGTCGGTAATTGCCTCCGATCAGGCTTCCATAGCGCCGTCCAGGTGTTCTAGCCACTAAAGGCACGCCAAAAAATATGTCACATGTAGCACGCGATGCGCCTCACGAATACCTGCATCAAGCTTGTCTGCATTAATTAAGAACTAGCAAGCTTGCCCAGCTGTGCAACTGGATACTGCAAGGAGCACTGCTGCAAGCGCTCGGCCACGGCAAATCAGCCAATGGAATGCGTTCATTTTTTCGTTAAATTTTATTTGCAACGCGGAAGGACATTATGTCGAATCGTAACTATAGCAGTGAAGCAGTGTGCACAGTATATATATATATATATATATATATATATATATATATATATATATATATATGTATATGTATATATTATATGTATATGCATATGTATATGTATGTATATTATATATATATATATATATATGTATATATTTATATATTTATACATATGTATATATATATATATATATATATTTATATAAATATTTATATATATTTACATATATATATACATTTATATATATATATATATACATATACATATACATTTACATCTACATATCCATATACATATACGTATACATAATACATATACATATAATATACCTGGGTAATTTTATTTTACGAATGCTACTAAAATTCCCCAAGAGCTATGCAAGAACCGAGCAGACTCCGTGCAGCGGTTAAAAAGATATTATAAAACCTCTTGGTGTTTGCAAGACTTTTATGTTTGCCACGTGCAGTAGGCGGAAATTATAAACCAGTAGAACACCTCAGTACAAGATGTCTGTTGCGATGATAAGCTAGGGATCGTATTAAGAATTTAAAGGCTTGCAGGAAGGTTTGTTGGTTGAAGGTTTATTGTTTCGGAAACCTACCCTGGTCAACCCTGTCACTGGACTGTAGTCGGTTCACCACAGATGACGACCTAATTTTACGATATCGTGTCTTATCACAGATAAAGTGACGGTAAAACACCATTTGCAAAGCCCAAATTTCTTCCTGAAGATATTGTGCTATTGACCAACCACATGCTACATGATACCAATTCAAAATGTCAGAGTTCAACATGACCTCATACAAAAATTGATTTCCCTGATCAGTTGATTGACCTATGAACGTCTGACAACACAGAGCAACGTATGAATGCTGTAGAATTGGCATGGTGCAGGAATGAAGTTGTCAGTTCTTCCTGATTAAACGTTATAAGACGATAAGAGGCGTGACGAGCACAAACGTTCATATCGTTCATATTGTCAAGCACACACATTACATGTTATTCCCACTTACATCAGGCTCCCTGCGGTCGCTCTTGCTCGTATCAAATGGTATAATAAATTAAAAACATATTTTCATAACTTATGGATGCTGCTATGCTACCGTTCCAGCTGTGAAAGGCCGTTATCACCTTACCAAATTAGTCATAGTCGCCGAGAAGCAGCATGTGCGCTGAACATGTGTGGTGTCGTGGGAATTACTGATATTCGTTGGACTTCACCGAGTAAAAAAGAGGCCAGTGACATGTAGAAACTCAGCTTGAAGTATCAGACGTAAAAATGAAACCAGATGTCGGTTGACAGGTTAATAATAAAAAGTTCCAAGGATGCAAACCAGACGGTCGTCGGACAGTGGCTCACGCGCTCAAGCTAAAACTGCCGGGCCTGTCGGTCCTGAAGACGTGGATTTGTTGCTCAGGCCGGACCTGTCGGTACTGAGGACGTAGCTGGGCTGCTCAGGCCGGGCTTGTCGGTACTGAGAAGGCTGCTCAGGCCGGGCCTGTCGGTACTGAGGACGTATCTGGGCTGCTCAGGTGGGCCTGTCGGTACTGAGGACGTAGCTCGGCTGCTCAGGCCGGACCTGTCGGTACTGAGGACGTAGCTGGGCTGCTCAGGCCGGGCCTGTCGGTACTGAGGACGTAGCTGTGCTGCTCAGGTGGGCCTGTCGGTACTGAGGACGTAGCTGGGCTGCTCAGGCCTGGCCTGTCGGTACTGAGGACGTAGCTGGGCTGCTCAGGTGGGCCTGTCGGTACTGAGGACGTAGCTCGGCTGCTCAGGCTGAACCTGTCGGTACTGAGGACGTAGCTGGGCTGCTCAGTGTCTGTTCTCTGATGCCAGTGTCTGCGCCCGACGTGTCGTGCACAACCACACCTTGCACAGCAGCCGACACGTGCCATCCGTTCTTGCTGCAAATGGGTAAGGTGTTCGGTTTGTATCCTGGGGTCTCGGGTTCAGTCCCGGGGAGGGATGGCGCCTGTTATTTCTGGCTTCTGCAATGAAATTTCGTAAACGTATCGCATCAAAAATCACGTTAACTTTGCATTCATGCTTCAAGACACGTGGCTGTTTAAGCGCGCAAGGCAATGCACCTGTGAGAGATTGACACATACATTCGACTGCATTGCATTTTTAGCACTTGCCTCTGTCGGTCCAGCCAGTGAAGGCGCCGTATGGTGGTGATGGCAGTTGCAGGGTGTCACGCATATCGGTCAGGAATTGGCATGCTTCAGCAGTGAATTTTTGTATCATGCTGATTTATTACATACTTTGTCGCAGCACGTCTCCGTATTCACAATTTAGTCGACTTTTCACGAAGCCATACCTCAGCTTACATTTACGCGGTCTTTTATTTGGTGGTCTCTTATTTTGCATCTCACATCTTACATTGTCAATGATTTCCGCGGTCCTATTAGGACGGTTCTATGTTATCCAGTCACATGTGAACAGAGCTGGTTTTATTTGTGTTGCTTACGTACACAACGACTACTCAAAGTCCCATGCGGAACGGCTGCAGCTGCTGTAGCTGAAGCAGGTCGTATGGCCTCGATTGCACCGATGCCGAAACATTATTTTCACTTTCTAACCTTGGAGTACGCTTTGGTGTTTCGTCCACGGTTTGATTAACTTTTTGTGCGCAACACTGCAGTCTGCTTACGTCCTAGACTGTCTGCGTTTGTTCGGATGAATTATGGTCTGATTGTTCAGAAACTGCATTCTTTCTAGTCTGGTGGTCGCCTACCTCTTCGTTACCATTCACCGTCCACCGAGTTATGGTTTCACTATCAGCTGATCGGTGGAGTGTTCGCTCCCGGCTAATGAATCAACCGAGACAGGTACGTGAGCCCAGCTGGAGCAGTCGGATGCCCTCTCCACAGCTAGCCGCTGGCACGAACATTATACAACGGGTTATTTACTTTGCAATTGCTTTCATTGATGGAATTTAAAACCATCAATATCATAGCCCTAAATTGCGAAAATAAAATAAACACACACTAACGACATTTACTCCAAAAATATAAACCCTTTTTTAAAGTCTAGGTACATCCTAAAATGAAGGCATTGCTTTAAGGCGACCTTTAACTATTATCTATTCCATATTATCCATATTATCTATTCCATATTATCTGGTATCTATTCCAACACGAAGAGGTTTCTTTTCATTCGGCTCTCAAATGAGTTTCAAATTAGTTGCTCGATGCGTCACTGGCGTGTTTATGATGTGCAGCCCACACTGTACTTACCATGTACTATGTGACATGCAAACGTCAGTGAAATCGTGCAATGTGTGAACATTGCATGGTGATATGCTTCCAAAGAAAAGTGAATAGCCTCAACACTGTAAGGTAGATAAATTTGCTCAGATGTTGTGCATGTCATCCTTTTTTACGCAATGTTCTGTCCGTAGAGATTTGATGATTTTACGTAGTCATATCGTGTTTTAGTGTGTTTCCAAGTGGTGGAAATTCTGTTCGGTTCCAGTCGGTAGTTAGTGAACATGTAATCGACAACTTCGCTCGGCGCGGAAATGTGACGCCGCCGCCGCCTTGGAGCTCATTTGGAGAAGCTTTTGTAAATGCAATGTATCTCATGTGCGTGCACACTACGCCGTGACGCGTGGTTATGTTTTGATGATGCTTTGACAAATATAATGCAACTAATGTTCTATATGTTTGCAAAATGTGTGATTGAAAGAGAACTCGAAAAGATAGAGGGTTCCGGGCCGATGAAGAGGGCTACCGACTCCACGGAGGTTCCCACGGGCGGACGCTGAGGGCACGGATACGTAACGCATGGTCTTGGGTGCACAACAAATTGCGTTTGTTGGCTCATTTTTACTCACAAGGAGGTACGCGGATGCACCTCTTAGTTGATGTAGCCAAGTTTCGATTTTTCAATATACCAGGTGTTCAACGAAAAAGTGAACCGGATAAAATTTTGAGTGAAAATAATCGCTTTCACTTATTCTTTAAAAAAAAAATCCACAATACGAATTGTTTGACCTTAAACTTCGCCACCTTGCAAAAGTCCGTATATTTCCTCCAGAGCAACTGCGATAGGTGTACTCTCCGGACGTTTCAGTGACCTTGTCTGATCTTGGCTACTTGAAAATTGGAAGGCTATTAGAGGTTATATTTTGGCATTACATATATTCTGATTTTTGGAAATGTTAATTAGAACAGAATAAGGCAGAAAAAGCATTTTCCACGTTTATATATCCGTTGATGAGATCAGTTTTAATACAACTGAACAACTTGGCTACAATCCGCCGTTTACTGAAGATGAGCTTGCCTCTGCACTCAGCGGTTTAAAAAGTTTCTGAGGGACCAGACGGAATGCACTAGGTAGTGTTACAGCATTTGCGACGTGCGCATGACATGTTCCCCTCACTATTTTCAACAGACTGTGACATTATGGAATGTTTTCCACCTGCCTGGCAGAAAACAATCATAATACCGCTATTAAAGTCCGATAGAAGCGGTGATGACCCTAATCACTATCGTCCGATATCGCACACGTCATCACTGTGTAGGTTAGTGGAGAGAACAGTTAGCCTTGTACTGACTTCGACCAGTGACCAGTGCAGCTTTTGAGAAGAAAAAACGCAGTGCAATAGACCATGTTTTAAGGCTAGATACAGAGATTCGTTCGGCTTTTGGGAACAGCAAACATATAGGAGCAGTGTTTTTTTTTTACATTAAGAGAGCTTTTTACACCGTCTAGAAACATGGGATCCTGCTGAAGATCCATCAGTATGGACTCCTTGGAGCTTTGAGCATGCTTTTAAAACAACCTCATGACAGAGAGTTTTGTATGCGTGTAGGCGACCAGATTTCAGGTTGGCTACACCAAGTCGATGGAGTCCCTCAGGGAATCGTCTTGAGCACATCTCTCTTTTCTCTTGTTATAAACGACATCGGCAACTCACTCCCTTCAACAATCGGACGATCTCTCTTCGCCAACGATTTTGATATCTCGTCGCACAGCTCGTCAACCCCTCTTATGGAGCGACAGCTGCAACTTGCAATTTCCCGCCTTGAGAAGTGGGGGCACAAAAAATGGATTCAGGTTTTCCATAGCGAAGACAGCTGCAGTACATTTCTGTCGACGTCGGTGTGCTGGACTGCTCGGACATGACGTTGAGATTGTATGGGCAAGACTTACCTACAGCACCAGTGGTTCGTTTTCTTGGTGTGCAGTTTGACCATCATCTTTCATACAGAAAGGTATAGAACTACCTAAGACAAATGTTTTAAAGCAATGTAATATTGAAGTGTGCATCTCATATATCATACGTAGTGGTAGAAGACCTGCTGTAACATATCCTGATTTGCTCGAAGCTCGACTACTTATGCTTCATATCCGATGGCGCGTGTGCCATTACAAAGCATCGGCGATTTTTTTGCGATGTCTGGTAGGTACTTTCTGTTACAATTACAATGCCTACACGTACCATTCACCAAGCTTACCCGACGATCGGCCAAATGTACAGGCTCCATCGTAAGGCATAAAAAAGCATATCCCCAATAAGTCGGAAATCTAGTATTGTGCCTATCGAAATTGGCATTCCTTTACCACAGTATCATTTTCCAGTCTGAAACATCGCTACTGTCGCGAAATGTGTTCTTGCTCCACCACTGTATCAATATTCCGCATGAAGCATCGTTTGTGCTGGACAATGTGTTATGACCAGGGGGCCATTACCATTATTCCATTAGCCAAACATCACGAGTGTTCAGCAATGTGTTCTTATGGTACGGTAGGAACATATTGTTCGTACCACCGTAGCATTATTCCACCTCAAGCATTAGTGTCGGACAGTGTGCTCTTACCCTACCACTGTGCCATTATTCCACCTGGAAAACCATTAGTATCGAACGATATGTTCTTATTCTGCTACCACATCATTATTCTGCCGCTAACACCACTGGTGTGAGACAACTCGTGACTAGATTACCCCACTAGTGCACCTGAATCGTCCTGAAATTACGCGCTACGCGACGTGTCTCGCGCTGTCTGTGGTTAAGTTGATGGGGTGGAGGCCTGAAACTATCGGCCTTCACGAGGGCACCGGAAGTCTGACACAAGCGCGAACCAGTCGCCACACGTCCTGGCGCACCTGGTTCAGTATAACGATCGAAATTTTACTGCCGACTCTTCGAAGACTCTTCGAAGGTTCGCTCCTTTGTGAATGGTAAATGTAGTTGTAACGGCATGAAAAGTGTTCATCTCACTTGTCAATGTGATCTTGTCGGGTGAGTCGTACACCGGATGCAAGTTGAACCATACATGCGGACATGGCTCTTCCCCTGCTTAATTCTTCCATGATAAAACATGTTTCCACAGCAATTTTACCGCCTGTTGAAGACGAGGAATGAGAGAGGTATGTCAGGATATGTTGAAATCAAAGGCACAAATTTGTATCGAATATCGTTTAAGAGTGTTCTAGAGTACCCCAGGTCAAAGTGCTTGCTTGTATTTTTAAGGTGTGTTGTGCTTGGAGGTGTTGATTTGGAGGGGATGCATTACGTCTGGCTGCAGAGCAAGGATACTATGCTTATCGCCGGAGCGGTAGCCGAACCCATGACATTAAGCGTTGAAGCAGCTTACATTTCGCCATATTAATACGCTAAGGTATCTCACCATAGTATCTCACCATATCTGTTTGCTACAGCATCCAGGATGTCGCCATAGCTGTTCGTTGCATCTCAGCATACCCATTCATTAGAGCATGTAATATTTCACTTTATCTGTCCGTAAGATGAGCTGACGTTTAACGACTATGATAGCTTAATGGAACAATACCCGTCGGCTACATCTGATCATGTCCATCCGTTACAGCAGTCGATACATCACGATGTCCGTGCATTGCATCGCAATCATCCGGAGTGAGGCCAACATCAGGCGATATGCATTCAGGGTGGGTTCGTTCATTACCAGACTGCTGTACTCATCACCGTGGTATGCGCCGGAAGCTGCTTCCAAATGACGTGGCGAGGCTGCTTAAATGCCATCAGGTCTGAACCAGCGTCTGCTCTTCCGCCTTTCATGGAAATAAAGTCATGAAGTCCTAAGGTGATCAGGCTTATTAAGAGCCAAAGGGGTCCATGTAAGATAAGCCTATAAAGGAGAGAAACTATAAGACGAGACAAAGACGCCGACACGCTCCAATCAATACCATATCCCTGTTCCAAAGGAACTATCCACCCAACTTATCTTGTACATTTCACTTGATATTGCATCACACACTCCTCCACACCCATGCCCCATCAATAATGTTCGAACTCCTTCATCCATGCCTGCTTGAAGGGGTCCGCACAGTGCACACCTACTAGCATAAATCTTACACCGTCCACCACCAATCAGAACTTTAAAAAAACAAAACAGGATATTGCAACCTAAAGCATTTTACCCCATGTTATTAAATACTAATGTTAGCCACTCCTACCAGCTTGATGTTATCAGCAAATGTAAACACCCTATTATTCAGCCCTACCTCGATGTTGTTCACACAGATGATAAAGAGAAGTGGACCTAGAGCATAGCGCATAGAGCATAGCGCATAGGGCATACCTCAGAACATCCCTTAATTCAGATTTACATCCATTTAATACTACCCTTTATTTCCTTCCATTTAATCATGCTTCAATCCAACCAATAGCTTCTATCAACCCCGTGCTGTTCTAGTTAGTGAATTAGACGCTTGTGTGTAGCTGTATTAAAAGCTTCCTAAATTATATGTACATGATATATATCCTGCATCGATTGTCAACTGTTTTAGTTACATACTTCATGCACTTCAGTAGGTTAGTCAAGCAAGATCTCCCAGATCGAAACCTGTACTGAATTTCCCATAAAATGTTGGCCCATCAAGATGAGTCTGAACATTTTCCTTGATCTGTTTTTATAATACCTTGCAAACTAGTAAGGTCAAACTGACTGGCCTCTGATTTCTCATGAACTTTATGTTTCGCTTTTTGACATTGGCACTATATTTGCATTGCATTGCATTGCATTGCATTGCACTATATTTGCATTGCATTACACTAAGCATCTTCAGGTACTTCAGAATACTTGAAGACATCGGGGAATACGAAATAGGAGACATCTCGGTTGGAATAATGATCGCGATGACAAAGGTACTCGTCATCCATAAAGCTGTCGGTGTACAACTATATTTTTTAACACATCGAATTCTAAAGTTAACTGATTAAGAATATTTTCAATGAAATTATATTTATGACATGAGTTCAGCTGGTCTGGAGAATACGCTTCATATCTTAAGTACACCGTGTAAGGTGAAGAGTATGGCATCGTCACTCGGAGCTCCTCCAATATTCGTCCCGCCAACCATACATGCTGTGTGTTCCAACTGGATCGATGCCCAGCAAAGGCGTCGATCCCGAGTCACGTTGGGGTTCAAGGCTCGCTGATCGCCCGCACTTCCGGCTCCCGCCACCGTTCGGCGCGGAAGAACGGCGATGCCGTATGCCAAGCCAGCTGAGTGTGTGGCAAAACGACCCAACGCCTTCTTCGGTTACCGTTGGACCTGACAACTCCCCCCCCGCCAGTCGCACAATGGTGTCGTCGCCGGCGTTATTGAGACAACTTAGACGCATCAACACACTACGGAGCTTCACTCAACCTTCCCGTCATACGCCTTGCCATCTCTATCACAACGGTATCGTGTCAGATCTAGCACAGGAGGCACCTTTGATATCGCTGCCATGTATAGTGGGCTGAGTCTATTGCTTTGCTGTAATAAGCAGGTGCAAGGGACAAGCAATATCATAGCTACATGTGGTTATAATCATGGCTTATAATGGCTGAATACTGGCGCTTACATTCATTGTGGACTAAATATGCATAGTCAACCAATAAAATTACCGACTGGATGTAACGGGTATCGGCAGGCTTTGGCTGCACAAGCTTCTAGACCATATATCGACTGTCGTTCACTCTGGCACTTTAATGCGCATGAAGGCTCTTCGGAATGACTTCTTTACAGAGTAGGCAATATAGCAGGTTGATTGCATGACATGCCATGCTAAAATGTATCATGTCACGATATCACCACACCTGCTGCTCCGCTGTTCATTGTAGTGAACTCTCATCTCCTGCATATGGTAATCACGCTGAGCTAAGTACCGCCATGTCCTAGTTCATCATGTTTGACTTGGAAGGTCGCAATTCTTCCACCGCAGTTCAGAACCGGGTGCGTTCATTACCAGACTGTTGTACTCATTACCCTATTCTACAGAGCCCTCTGGTTCGCACAAATATATTTTACACACATGGGGAGGAGGTTCACTGAATTGGAGTCACATGACTGATCGCCACATGCCCTGAAATGAAATGTCCATCTCACAAATACTGCTGAACCAATACCATTGGCACGTCTTATCTCACTAAAATCGAACCGGTCACAAACAAATCCTATTAGGGTGTGTCAATTGTGTGCACAATTTCAAATTATAAGAGTATTTATATACTGATTTATATATGGAATTTTCTATATACTGATTTATATTGATATATGGGACAGATGATGTCATCTAAGATCATTGACCTCAGATCACCTTGAAATAGCTATTTACTTGTTTCACCCTGAGTGCCTCGGCAAATATGCATGATACATTTTGACATTTTCCTCGTCTTCCTTCGTCCATTATCCCTTCCTAGTCCTTATACTTTTTTTTTGCATAGGTTCGAAGCGATCCAACCGAGCGACGTGGAACTTTGCACATTCATGTCCAGACACCACAGACATGTTCGGTCGAAGTTTCAGATCTCCAGGCCTGGTCGCGCTAACTATCCTGTAGCCAGTCGGACCTGCCATGTTGACGGCGGCAGATCGGTCCGCGCTTCGCCCGCGGCGGGCATGGGCCAGTGAGCGGTCAGTGGTGAGGGTGTGGCGCGGCGGGTGAGGTGGCCAGCCAGTTCCAGACATCAGGTCTTATCCGAGCGCTGCGGTGTTTGTTTGTTTTTTTTGGTTCACTAGTGTTGCAAGACTGGATTATGTAGTCGGACAGTAGTCGGTTTTACAGCGGCAATTTGCTCTCCCGTCTAGTCGCTTTTCATCCTTCCAAGTCATTCCTTGCTTCAACTAAACATTCCAGACATGAACTAAAAAAGTACATCAAAGAACATTTATTATTAACAAGAATTTATTTCACTCAATTTTCTCAGCTTTTTCATTGACAAAACTTGTTTCTTGGTGGTGAGAATAAACCGATTTTAGACTGATTGTTTTAGTAGAATTTTCCTTAAATCATTTTATATTCCGAAACCTATATCCCAGTACGCGGCAGGCAACAAATCAGTGGGTGCACGAGCGTCCTACTCGTGGGGTGTGTTGTGATTATTTATTAGTTGTGCAGCGTGAGCATCTCTGCAGTATCAGGTATGGATTTATAAACTTGGTTGACATCGATTAAGTGTACTTTTGTTATCATTTTCTCTAACGTTGCTCAGGAAGTTGGAAACAGACTTATTTGTTAACAAAAAGACCTGTTTGACCTGAGTTGTTTGGGAACTCTACCAGACAACTAAGATAAAAGATTAGCAATGATCTCTAGAGCATCGCTAATAGACCACGGAACAAAAACTGACCCAAATTATCCTGACGTCACTGAACTAGTGGCCATTTAGTGCCATAACTATAAAGGTACCGATTTGTGTGACGTCATAATTACGTGACATTATGTCACACTCGCCTGAAACTTCCATCCAATATGTCTGTGGTGTGCAGATAATGATGTGCGAAGTTTCTCGTCGATTGGTTGGACCATTTCGTGAATATATAAAACAGGATAAGAACTGGGATGGATAATGAACAAAAGAAAACAAGCAAAAATGTCCAAAAAAATTCAATGCCGGTTTACCTACCCACATGGCCTCCAATACTCAATCTGACTTTGTATTCTGATTTTCTGAGAAGACATGCATCACTTAGGTACCCAGTGTCGTAAAAATGATGGAATTGCGATCTGACCATGGATCATGTACGCCTGGATTGGAAACCAACAGCTGTTCGCGTACCAGCCCACCTAGCGGAGGGTAAGTAAAAACACGGAAACACGGCCGGTTTTAGGCCGTGCGCCTATGGGAGTTCAGGGTGCGCATTTCGTATTGGCATTTTTTTTCCAATTGATTCAACCATCCCAGGAGGATTGCATCAGCCTTTCATGATACAGAATTGATCAAGGAACCTTACCGTTTTGTCCTTATTTATTTATTTCGCTCCGTTCAGAAGTTGTCGTGGTGCGAAGTGAAGACATTTGTGAGATGGAGCCCACCTCGCCCCAAGGGTCTGCCCACCGATGTTGATATCTTGATGATCTTTATCTTGAATCTTTATCTCGTATCTCTCTATCTTTATCTTGATTTTGAAATGATGTGACGGCGAAAAATACATGAAGGCAATGGGCAGACCAAAATTAATTGGGGGGGGGGGGCACATTACATTGGCTCCCATGTTAGAAGATGAAATAATTGCGGGGGTGGGTTAAGCAAACATTGAGGTGGCAGTTCCCCCTCAAACGCATATAAAACAACACCCCTGAGTCGAACGACTGGCAGGTGGTAGCAAATCGGCGAGAGGTAGTGGCGTTGCCAGCTATGGTATGTTGCAAGGGCTGATCAAAGGGGGAGGAAGCGAAAGAGGCGCCCCTTATGACCCGAAGGACGCCTCCCTTGGAGGTCCCAGTGTACCCACGCCCTCGAATTTCTCAGCTCAACGCGCTCCTCAGCCTGGGAACGGCAGTCCTCTGGGAGTCCGAACGCACGCCGCGAATTTTTCGGCGAAAGGCACTCCTCAGACAAAAACAAATGGTGCCCCTCTGGGAGATCGGAGCGTACCCCGTCCAAATGTTCTGGACCAAGAGCCATTCTGGACCAAGAGCATCTCTGGAGAAATGACGCCTCCTTGGCAAATCAATCAATCTGTCAGTGGTATGGTGCAGGGGGAGGGGGCTTGTACCCTCCATGGAACTTCCGCTCAATCCTCTTTGCGGATTGGTGGGTACGCCGAAGTCTGTACTCTCCCATTCAGTTATGTAATCCACTCCACTCGAAAACATCAGCCACAAATCTAGAAAGCAAGGAGGGTGGGGGCGAAAGCAGAACCGCTCATTCTTATCTTTGAGGGTGAAACTGCCATTCAATGCTTGCTTCCCCCTACCCGCAATAATTTCAGCTTCTAACGTGGGAACCTATGGAATGTGACCCCCCTATTCATTTTGGTGTGCCTATT